>JAAGKR010007307.1:14277-22896 GCA_011419295.1 Clarias macrocephalus | reverse complement strand
TTGCCTAGCAACATTATACAACATCCTCGCAAATCCGAGCTCAGCTCCGAGAAACAATTACAGGTATTATTATTATTATTATTATTATTATTATTATTATTTATCTAGTTTTGTTCTCTTTTTAAACAATTTGCTTTACAAAAGAGCTCTAACATTGAGTTGTATATATATTTAGTTGCAGTACACCGCATTCAATGTATGTTTCTATAATAATATCTGAGTAATAATAATAATAATAATAGTAATAAAACATATTTTTATTTATTAATTTATTCATATTAGCCATTTTAAATGTTAAGGTACACATAGAAGTTTTAAAAAGGAACTTATGCATTTTTATTCATATAGCACTTCCCAAAAGTTTCCAGAAAATAATAATAATAATAATAATAATAATTATTATTATTATTATTATTATTATTATTATTATTATTAGGTTATATGTTTTAATGCAGTTTATTCCTAATTTTAAATAATGAGGGAAACAGAAGTTTTTTAGAAGTAACTTATGCATTTTTAATTCATATAGAACTTCTCAATAGTTTTCCAGAAAATTTCTATTATTATTATTATTATTATTATTATTATTATTATTATTATTTATTTATTTATTTACTGGAAAACTAAAAAAAACTAAATAATAATAATAATAATTTAGCTCATACACATAAAATGTTTAGTTTTTTATTCATTATATTTGTATTTTATTTGTTTTATTTAATTTACTCATTATAATAACAAATGAAGTTTATTTTTTATAATTTATAAATGTATAATATAATTTAATATAAAGAGGTACACATAGAAGTTTTAAAGAAGCAACTTCTGACTTTTTATTTATATAGCACTTCTCAGAAGTTTTCCACAAAATAAATAATTATTATAAAGCAAAACCTAATTTCTATTTTTTTATGATAATCACATTAACAGGTAATAAATATTCATAAATAGTCATAAATATAATTTTTCCTCAATCATATGATCAGAGCGATGCAATCAAGCATCAGAAGACTTTTAAGGCATATCAGAGACATGAACATGAACAAAGCAGTTATTACAGTTACTGTTTTATGATACACAGCCTGGCCAAAAATGTCACTATTTAAAAAGGGTCAAATTATTGGGCTGCATCAAGCAAAGAAAACAACTAGGGAGAGAAAATTATAAAACCCTGGATGGATACTGCTGACTGCTGTCACAAGAAATGTGATCGTAAAAAAAAAAATAATAATGAACGTATATCGCTAAAACACTTGGTGAAGTTAGATGGTTAAAAAATCAACAGTAAAAACCAGAGTCATGTTTAAGTGTATTAAGTGTATTAATATTAACACTGTTATTAAATATATTTTGTAATGATAACGATAATTGAAACAATGGTGTTAACATGTCTTCCCTCAGTGATGCTCCAAACATGTCCAGCAGTAGGGAAAAAGCCGCTTGTAGTCGAGTGTTGAAATTCCTGTGCGAGTGGGATCAGGGGAATAAATCCACTCGCATGCGAATGCTTCAGAAATTCCTGAATGACAACGCGGGAAAAACGAGTCCTGAGCTGGAGCTGGAGTTTGCTCAAGCCTCCAGTCTGTTCCTCGCTCGCATCACGGCCTGGATGAGACTCTCGTATCCTCTATAACACCCCTCACACACACACACACACACACACACACACACACACACACACACACACACACACACACACATCGCTCTCTATCTCCTCGCACTAAAAACACATTTCCTTCACCATCACTTCTTCAGCTACATGTTCAGCACGTGTCTGCACCTTCAGCTCAGAGCTCTGGGAGTCTTCCTTTCTGCTGCCAGCAAGTAAGACTTCTTCTCTCTCTCTCTCTATCTCTCTCACACACACACACATACTCAGATCTTGCTTGTCTCCAGTCACCGGTACCTGATGGAGTTCCTGGAGGTGGGAGGTGTGATGACTTTGCTGGAGATTCTGAGTCAGACTCAGACCAGCAAGGAGGAGAAAGTTGAAGCTCTGCGTCTGCTCTGCATCGTCTCAAACGCTGGGCGCAAGTACAAGGAGATCATCTGTGAAAGCTACGGTACACACACACACACACACACACACACACACACACACACACACACACATGCAGGTGAACACAGTAACTCTTTACAGGTAGTCCCTGAAGTACCGTTCCAGATTTGTTTTTAAGTCTGACAAAGTGAGTCTTATACGCCTTTGACTCGAATATACAATGTAAAGCCTACCAATCCTAAATATCTGACCCTTTTCCCCATAATTGCACCTAAGGAATAAGGAAATGAATCTCATGTGAAATGGACTGATTCATTAACACCGTTGAGGCCGACTCATCCCCAACACACACACACACACACACACATACTTTATCTCTTTAGACATTTTATACATTCACTTACACACTTGAAATATTATATATAATTGTAAACATTTGTATTTGGTGCTCTGCAGTATTTTTTTGTACAAAAAGCGTGAGCTATTCGTGCTATTGAACCTGAAGTAGAACCGCAGTTCATTCGCATCTGCGTAAATTCATAACTCGAATGTTTGAAAGTCTGGGAGTGACTGTATTAGGCTTTAAGGTTGTTCAATACGTTGAATTTATAGTGACTTGTGTGTGTGTGTGTGTGTGTGTGTGTGTGTGTGTGTGTGTGTGTTTAGGTGTGAAGGTAGTAGCAGAGTGTTTGGTGAGATCAGACTCAGAGGAGATGCAGCACACAGCTTCACGTTTGCTCGAGTCTCTGGCTCAGGGAAACCCCGCATACCAACGTCTGGTCTACACAGAACTCATCTCCCTGCTGCCATCCTGCTCCGCTACAGCTACACAACTCACACTACACACTCTACACACTGTACAGGTGCAACTACAAAACTCCCACAAGACACTGTGCAGATTTAAGGTCATTCAATCCATATATGAAATGGAAAGCAGCTCTGACTGGGCGTGTCTATAGATGGGAATGTGGGCGTGTCCTTGAGCGCATATATAGAAATGGATGAAGGTGTTTAAGACCTGATGTTGTCTCTGTTTATCGTGATATTGTTTGATCTTTAGCTGATCGTATAGGGATCTAGTCTGCATCATTCAACTCCGGTGCTGCGCTAACTGAAATAATCTCTGTGTTTGTTCATCAGGCCATTGTAAAGACTCCTCATCCTTCCATCGTGGAGACGGTCTTAAACTCCCTGCGATCTTTCCACCTTGAGGTGCAGAATGAAGGTGAGTCGGATTTTATTCCCCGTACTTTCTGAAGTATAACACATAGACTTTTTAAGCACCTCGTACAGCTGAGACATGTGCTTTTCCCCTCCGCCTCCCAGCTATAGAGCTGATGAAATATCTCCAGCAGACGGAGGTGAGAGACGCGCTTCTCTACGCTCTGATCGATCTGCTCAAACCAACCAAGCAGCGAGTTCAAAAACATGTGACCCTACAGGGTATGACATCCATTGCCGTATCACTTCCTTGGTTTATTAAATCAATAGTTTATGTCAAAGAGATGATGTTAGAATTACCTTGTGTTTATAATTTGGAGCGATATTGATGCATTACAGGTGCTGCTCGTAGTGTGGAACAAAACAAGTTCTGGATAAAAACAATCGACTCCTGATATAAGCTCTTTCTGCAGATATCTTTAGGATCCTGATCTTTTTCTGAATGTTCCCACAGAGCCAGCGACGGCGAAGATGAATGGCTCGTTAATGATGTTCATCCAGCAGGCAGCGGCAGCCAAAGCTCTCCGGTGAGACAGACAGACAGGCAGGCAGACAGACAGGCAGACAGACAGACAGATAGACAGACGTATGGCATTTGAGGGCTCAAACAGTTAAGGCTCTGGGTTACTGATCAGTGGTTCAACAGGTTGGGGAAGAACCACATCTGGATGTGATGGTTAGGTGTCCACATACTTTTGGTCACTTAGAGTAGCTAGAGTGAATGGATGGATGAATGAATTAATGGATGGCTGGATGGATGGAGACATGATTAAATGAATAGATGAATGAATAATAGATAAATGGATAAATTAATTAATGATTTAGATGCATTGATGGATGGATGGATGGATGGATGGATGATGATATTAATGCACTGATAAGTGGATATAATGGATCAATGAATTGATGGATGGATGGATGGATGGATGGATTGATGGATCATTAATTGGCTAGATAAGTCGTTTGATGAATGAATGGGTCAATGAATAATACTGTAGATAGATGAATGGATGGACAATGGATCAATTATCAAAAACTAATAAATGGATGGATACATTGATCCATGGATGAATAAATGGAGGGATTGATGGATGGATGATTTAAGGAATAAGTAAGTGGACGGATGGAAAATGGATGATTGAATGGATGGATAAGTAACAGAATGTATGTACAGATGAATGATGGATAAATATTTTAGTGTGTGTTTGATAGTGTGTGTGTGTGTGTGTGTGTATGTGTGTGTGTGTGTGTGTGTGTGTGTGTGTGTGTGTAATAGATATTGCGTGATTTTGCAGGGTGTTGGCGGAGGACAGCAGTGAGACGTCAGAAGAATTGATCCGCCTCGGCGTCGTGCACCGTTTACTGTATGTCATGGGCAACCAGGAGCACGCGGACACACAGAGACAGGCCAGCCTGACATTAGAGGTACACACACACACCCACACACACACATGTTACACACCAGGAATGAAGACACATGACTCTGAGCTGTGTGTGTCTGTGTATGCAGCATTTTGTGCACTCGTACCCTGTGGTTGAGGAACGCGTGTGCAGAGCCATGGGACCCGCCCTGTTCCACTCGTTTATGGTGAGTGTGTCACATCAGACACTCGTTTACTGAAGCTACACGTCCGTAAACACTCATTTTTACACACACAATTCAATTCAATTCAAATTTATTTGTATAGTGCTTTTAGCAATTGACATTGTCGCAAAGCAGCTTTACACAATCATAAGAATAATTTCAGTTTGTATGAAATGTGAATGTGTGTGAACCAAAATGATAACTGTTGAAAACTGACATAACTGTTTATTTTTTCCCCCCATGGTTCCACATTAATTGTTAATGCATTAATGTATCAATGTGTGTGTGTGTGTGTGTGTGTGTGTGTGTGTGTGTGTGTGTGTGTGTGTGTGTGTGTAGCATAACCCTGAGCTTCTCTACATGAACATGGATGAAGTTCAGGCAGATATCTTACTGAACAACAAAGTGGATCTTTCAAAGGGTAATTACACACAACAATACAATTATTTCACTTCTATTTAATTTTAAAAAGTGCCATGAAATAAAAATAATTAAAAATGAAAATTTTCAAACTTTTCCACATCTGAATTTCCATTATAGAATTTGAAGAGCAGAACACAAAATCCTGAGCATCACTAGAACACGACCTTTTGACCTCTTGTTTCTTATGTACATATGTGATGGACGGAAGACTCGGTGCGTCACCTGATCATTTAATTCACCAACAAGAGTCGACTCAAAAGCCTCGCTGCAGTTTGTGTGTTTTATTTCCCATGATTGCTGAAATACTTCAATAAAATCACTCTCCAGATTTGTATTTACAATATAACAGAACTGCACATGTTTAATCAGGAGCAAATCAATAACTCTTAGTCTTTAACACAGTGTTTCTCTGATTCAGTCTGATTTACTCTTAATAATAAACCAGATGTACTCGCACAGACACACACACACACACACACACACACAGTTAAAAAACACACAATTCACACAAACAACTAATATTGAAACAAACAAACTGTTCTGATGACGAAAGAAAGAATCAATCAATCAAATGAACAAACAAACCAACAAACAGTAGTGAGATATACATCATAAATGTCTTTCTTTCTTTCTTTCTTTCTTTCTTTCTTTCTTTTCTTTCTTTCTTCCTTCCTTCTGTCCTTTCCTTTTTCCATCCGTTCCCTGTTGAGTCCGGTTCCTCTCAAGGTTTCTTCCTACTGAGGGAGTTTTTCTTGCCACTTGCTCATCAGGGACCATCTGACCACTTTGATTCATACAAATTCACATTTCATACAAACTTGATTGTGTAAAGCTGCTTTGCGACGATGTCAATTGTTGACATATACAAATGAAATTTAATTGAAATTCCATCCTTCTTTCTTTTTAAATCTTCGCTTGTTTGTTACTTTCTTTCTTCCATACGTCCTTATTTCTTTCTTTCATCCTTTTTTCATCCTTCATTCCTCATCCCATGTTTATATATATATATAATACAGATACATTCACACCATTAATGCAGTTTAAATCGCTCACGATTTATTCACACTCCATAACGTCCCTATCAGCTCTCCTCAGTTTCTGTGGTGGAATTGAAACGACATTACTGTACTCAACTGCACTCATGCTGCAAAATCAAGACCTTTTTTTTTTCACTTTAACTGCATCATGTTACCACAAGAGGGCGGTAAAGGACAGCGCCAGACTATAAGGCGAAGTACCCGGATGCGAAATCAAGCTCTGATTGGTCATTATCAGACTATGCGGAAGTGTCATTCGAGAGAAAGAAAAAAAATCACACAACAACAACAAAAAAAAAACATTTAATGTTTTTACTACTGGTAAAAAAAAAAAAAACGTCAAGTTTCAACTTAAATGTAAAGCGTAAAGCTGAAGTGGTGTAAAGTGTATAGACAGTGTCCTGATTATCGAATTACTTCCGGCATCCGTGACGTCACACCCGCCGCCGTTCGCCGGGTGGCGGGAATAGACGCGACCTGATCTCACCCTCGCGTGCACACTGCAGGGAAACGGTCGTTAATCTCTGATCAAATCACGGCGGATTACTGAGCACGCGGGTTAATCAGGTGATGTACATCGAGTGCAGGGTTTATACAGGGTTTGTGTTTTCGGTTTAAAATAGTTTTAAATGCTAAAAAGTTTAAAGATAATGAGCAAAGTGAGGAATAAAAGAGGACCAAAGCAGAAATCTAACAACACACTCAAGTCTGGGGTCAAAGAGGGTAAGAAGTCACTGACCTTAAAGTTGATCATTTAGTCTCTAGTGTCTCTCTGCACTTTATTCACTTATTTAATTATTACTGACAATCAAATATCACAAAAATCAGCGATTCGTGTAACATCAGAGGAAGGAGTCTCCAGTGCCAGAGTTCTGAACCAATCAGACTCTGACATTTACTGTTTCACACCATCAGGACAGATTATTATTAATATATTATTATTATTATTATTACTTTAGGAGGCTAAGGCTGGTTTATATCTACTGTATCCTCACCGAGACCCTGAACTGACATGTTTTTGCGAATATCAAATGTAACTATAAACAGATGGACACCATAATGAGCAGGGACAGGAATCACCAGGGACGTCCCCATGTGCAATAATATCACGGCACCAAAGTTCAGATTTGTTTCATATTACCCGCATTATATGGAATTTATGAATATTCAGATGCAATAATATTAAGCAAGCGTAGCAAATACAGTACCACATTATAGAGCACCACCTGCAGGATCAGAGAGGAATGACAGGGTCATGGGTGGCCAAGGCTCGCTGGCCCGTGTAGGCTGATCCAGTAGAAGCGCATGTGTAGGTCGAATGTCAAACTGATGAAAAGGTTAATGTATTTTTGTATGACACACGTGAGCTACTTCTACGACTGAACCGGAGGTAGAGCAGCGGTCCGTACGGGCCTGCAGAAATTTCAGAATATCAGATCTGGTCAATAAACAGCCCCCCCCCTGCAGTATGAAGATGACCATAAAGTCTTACAGCCTTACACTCTTTAATATGTGTAGAAGATAGACAAGTGATAGTAGGAGTGATCACTAAGCCTGCGTTATCTCTGATATTAACCCGCGCTGTGTTTCATCCTGTAGAGGAGCCGCCCGAGTCGGTGTATCACTGCTTTCAGGATGAGGCGGAGCTCGGACTGTTTCGATCTCGCCTGCTGTCATGGTACGACCGGACGAAACGGGAGCTGCCCTGGCGTACGCTGGTAAATCATCGAGGCTAATCACATCAAATCACATCACATCATCATCACCATCATCAGGATATCGGTTGTTTCACTGGAATCAGTGTCTTCGAATCCTTAACTGTTTATGCATTACACACTGGTGTTAGTGACATCCAGATATGTTTGTACAATTTACTCAAGTTATTTCACCCGATCACAAATGAGAATGAGGTCATGTGACCTAAATGTGCCTTTCGTATTTAAACAGGTTTAATGTAACACCAGCTGTACACGGATGCATCCTTGGATCGGGGACATAATCAAATGTTGTGTAAAATGTTGAGGACTAAAATATCTCTTGGTGTAAAGATGTAGAACTGTTAAAGATTCCCGCAACCCAGTTTAAAATAGGTGCAGGGTCAAAAATGAGGATTACTTTTATTTTCTAACGCTTTCCTCTTGGTTCCTGAAGGCGGCGACGGAGCAGGACTCTGATGTGAGGACGTACGGAGGTGAGACTGAGTCCCAGTGTTTCTTTCACTATGTATTAACCTCGAGTGGATGTGAGTACACGTGCTAAAAAGTTTGTGTGTTGTAGTTTGGGTGTCGGAGGTCATGCTTCAGCAGACTCAGGTTGCCACGGTGATCGACTACTACAACCGGTGGATGAAGGCA
>JAAGKR010007307.1:6777-9277 GCA_011419295.1 Clarias macrocephalus | reverse complement strand
GACGCCTCACAATCCAGGCCATGTTTCCATTCAGGTTCCTGTCTGAGTCAAGGTTTAATTCCGATCTCACACGCCGACACAAGTCACTTCGGATCTTATATTCTTAGATTCAGGATTCAATTCGATCTCACTGATTGATTCCGATCTCATCATCTTCCTCACCACTTGTTCAGATTCGGAGAGTCAGGAAACGGTTCCGAATCACTTCGTCAGTCTTCTTTCTGCATCTTGCTTCTTGATAGTTCCAGTCTACATGATGATTTACCGTCTTTAATATATTTAAATTACCTTTCAACATATTTCTACAGTAACCCTAAAATCCGTTTATTGAACAAGCAATGCCCCGTCAAATAAATAAATGTATAAACTTTTTTTTAAATCATAAATGAACGTAATAATAATGTTGCTTGTTCAACATTTCTCCTTTTATCAGTGTTTCATGTTTTAATATGTTTTAAATGATCTTAATCATGTTCCTCTGTTGCTCTTGATGTACTTTATAAATCATTTACTGAGAGGAGAAATGTTCTGAATGTTTAATCAGTGACATTAAAGTGTTTTTGTTTTTGCATTTTTATAATAAAAGTCATTACGTGCACATCTATTCGAGTATTTTCCATTTTCCACCTCTGAACATGATGAAGGATCCTAGTGCTAGTGAATAATCACATAAGTATTTACACTGAAGGGTAAAACAGTTGAACTGTAATCATTAGACAAGCATGACTGTAAAAGGTGTGTATGAAGTAAAGGATGAAACGTCATGATTTGCTTTGTAGTTGAATAATGAGTGACGGGGGGCTGTGATGGAGTCACTACTGTCACCACACTGCTGTCTGGTCCACTGCGTTTAGGTCGAAGGTTGAATCAGGTTTGTTTCACTGAACCTTTAATCCGTTATTGATTGACACACACACACACACACACACACACACAGAGCGAGTTCACTCAGGGGGAGTAAAAAGATCTGGTTACGCAGGTTACACAAAGGAGACTTTGGAGGTGCAACTCGATTAACCCCTTCAGGTGCTGTAACATACTGTATGTCACATGACTCAGGGATTTTTTTTTTAATTAAAATGCTTCCGTTATGAAATACAGAGAATCTTTGGATCAGATAATTAATTAATACCAAAACTAAAGGTTTCTAAAAGGTATTAATACATAACCTGAGTTATGAAATACATTTTTAATCCCAATTTGTCTCCTAAGAAGTTCAGCTGAAGTTTGGAAACAATTATTAATAAATAGCACACAAAGTAACAAATCCAGCTAATAATAATAAACTCTGTAATAACGAACATGACCTGAAGTTTGATCTGATATAAAAAAAAAAAAAAGGAAAAGACGTGCAGTAAAGATAATCAGTGTCCGAAGTTTAAACAATATTTTTTGCTACAAACTGCTTTAAAGCTGTTCATAAGAAATTAAATGTTAGGATATTTGTAAAAACAAATTCTTAATAAGTGTCTACGATCTTCATTTGTAAATCAGAGTAAGTTTACATTATTTTCTCTTCTGTCCACTTTTAATGTTTATTCGTGCAGTGTGATGATTATAAAGTTAATAACGTAACGGCCTGAATCTGATCCTTTACTTTAGACTGTATGCTAAAAGTGTGAAAGTGTAAACGCGAAAAAACTTTAAAGCTTCACCTTTTACCTCTTAGCTTCACCTCTGACTGACACTGGAGACTCCTTCCATTCTGTACATACAACTCAATATAACTACTATTAAAAGTTTAGTGTGTGTGTGTGTGTGTGTGTAATACACTCACTTAAAGGATTATTAGGGACACCTGTTCAATTTCTCATTAATGCAATTATCTAATCCACCAATCACATGACAGTTGCTTCAGTGCATTTATGGTTGTGGTCCTGGTCAAGACAATCTCCTGAACTCCAAACTGAATGTCAGAATGGGACAGAAAGGTGATTTAAGCAGTTTTGGGCGTGACATGGTTGTTAGTGCCAGACGGGCCGGTCTGAGTATTTCACAATCTGCTCAGTTACTGGGATTTTCACGCACAACCATTTCTAGGGTTTACAAAGACTGGAGTGAAAAGGTAAAAACATCCAGTATGCGGCAGTCCTGTGGGTGAAAATGCCTTGTTGATGCTAGAGGTCAGAGGAGGATGGGCGACTGATTCAAGCTGATAGAAGAGAAACTTTGACTGAAATAACCACCAGTTACAACCGAGGTCTGCAGCAAAGCATCTGTGAAGCCACAACACGCACGACCTTGAGGCGGATGGGCTACAACAGCAGAAGACCCCACCGGGTACCACTCATCTCCACTACAAAGAGGAAAAAGAGGCTACAATGTGCACGAGTTCACCAGAATTGGACAGTTGAAGACTTAAAAAATGTTGCCTGGTCTGATGAGTCTCGATTTCTGTTGAAACATTCAAATGGTAGAGTCAGAATTTGGCGTAAACAGAATGAGAACATGGATCCATCATGCCTTGTTACCACTGTGCAGGCTGCTGGTGCTGGTGGTG
>JAAGKR010007306.1:0-37509 GCA_011419295.1 Clarias macrocephalus | reverse complement strand
TTTTCCCAGCAACTTTTCCCTCTATTATTGTGCCTTAAAAAAATCATCTATAGTCATGGCATATTCATCATCAGCCTCATTTGCTTCACTCCTGAGACAGTTGTTTATGTTATAATTGCAGTGGTCTTCAACACTTGCTTCATTAAATGCACTGAAGAGTGACTAAACCATGTGGGGAAAAAAAAAGTTTTAGATGTGGACGAAAGTAGGGGGAAAATCTCTTGGTTTGAATAAATCACAGCTGGAGACTCAAGTCAGGAAATTCACTATTAACTTTTAAAACCTTTTTAGGAAATATGGTCCAATTTGCTTGTGTGGTTTTGTAAATGCAGGTTGAGCAACCACTCCTTAAGATTGCCATCTTGGTTTTGGTGAGTCAGTGCTCATCTGCTCTCTTACTGTAGCGTTAGTTGCCTTAGTTGCTATCGAAACAGTAACCATGTTATTTTTATTGCTACTGACTTGACCTTTAATCAAAGGATTAATGGAAATTGAACAAACCAGGAATTAAAAGAGTAGGGCATGTGTAATTGAGAGTGTGTCTTCAGTGGCCAAACAAACTGTTGACAGGAAGGTATTGGTTATTACAACATCTGCCAGAAGACTTTGAAGTTCTTTTTCTATGTGAGAAATATCATAATTATGATGTAATAGCCCAATGATCACAATGAAATGGTTATGGATAACCATTTATGAGCAGTTGGTCCCCTTAATAAAAACATTGTGGTTGTTGGTTCATTCAGTCATTTTTTTCTGTCTTTACAAAGTGTGTTGAAAACATTCAATTAGAATTCTATATCTATAAATGTAATAAATGTCTTGAGAAGATTTTCTTTCACTCTATATTATGCTCATTGTGCTGTGTTGGTCTTTTTGTACATTATTGTAAATTATCCATTCAAGTCTGCTACTGGATACATTTTGTATATGTATTTCTCATTGACCAATTGCTCATTGACCAATAAAATAAAATACCCAGGCTGTCAGCTGTCCATTTGGCAAATAATGCACACGTACTTTCACATGCCTTTTATTTCGGGGGCCAGATTTAAGATGTCATTAAGATGTCATTTGGTCTGCTTAGCCTTCAGGTTGTTATGACCTGATATTTCATTACCTGTAGAAAGTCATTTAAACTCTATACTGCTTATGCTGTGTACAGGGTCACGGGGCCCGAGAGCCTATCCCAGGAGACTTAGGGCACGAGGCAGGGTGCCAATCCATCACAGGGCACACGAGAAATTGGGGAATTAACCTAATCTGAATATCTTTGCACAACAGGAGGAAACCCTCCAAGCATGGTGAGAAAATGCAAACTTGCCTGCATACAGACCAGAGGCGGGAATCAAACCCTTGACCATGGGGGTGGGGGGTGGGGGGGGGGGGGCAAGGCCATTGTACTGTCCACTAATAAACAAAACAAGATATTGCTAATTACTTTGTGAAGATGCTCTAAACTTTACCATGATAATGATAATGTACAACTTTATTATGAGGAAATTAGCCTTAAAGACGTCCACACGTCTCTATTTACTATGTACCTGAAGATATATATATATCTATATATATATATATATATATATATATATATATATCTGTGCCCACTGGATTATTTCTAAATAGGTGAATAGAGACAGTAAGATGACTATCAAAAAATGACATTCACTTTATAATTAGGGTAGGTTTATATGTTGGATAATACAATAACTGTGTCACTACTACTACTACTACTACCAATTATTATTATTATTATTATTATTATTTTTTTTTTATTATTTTATTATTAAAGCATTGAAATGTATTAGAACAAATGTAAAAAAAAAAAAAAAAAAGTGCCGCACAGATCAAAGGGTCATTTTATCCACATGGGCTCTTGGCACCTAAATATATCCTGTCGGCGGGGTTGAACGCGCGGCTCCACTGAAGCTTCAGTTCCGCCCAGAGCTGATGGGCAGCGATCACACGCACACACACACACGCGGGGAGGAGCCTGGCGTTCAGGAGAGGCGCAGGGCGCGTGAGAGCGCAGTTGAGCGGAGCGCGCAGGGAAGAGGCGCAGCGCAGCGCAGCGAGTGTGAGAGTGAGAGTGAACAGACTGCAGCTGAAGAGGAGTGCAGGGAAGAGGCTCGAGTTTCACATCACAGATCACTACAACGCTGACACTGGAGCTCATGAGGACACACTCAGATGGCACGGCACAACACCAGAGCCTTCCGATCCACCTGCACACACCATTAGAAACCATGCGTTTAACTCCTTAAACAAAACTCCTATTTCCATATTGACTAACCTACTCTCTGAGAAAGCCTTGGACTAAAGTTTTTTCTTTTTTCTTTTTTAAGAATCATTATTCTATTTCCAACCTGTTTTCATCTGATGATTAGATTATAAGCTTGGTGAAAAGGATTTGGAAGGAGTCAGGTTAGCCGGATCTCACTACAATGGAACCGGACAGTAAAGTTGCTCGCGATGCTCCTGGAGAAAGGACTTGTGCCGAGCATCCGTGCAGAAGCGGCGCGGTGGCGGTGTGTGTCGCGCTCTGCCTCTTCTCTCTCGGAGTGTGTGTGCTGGTGTATCTGCGCACCTCGGAGCTACAGGCCAGGGTCAACAGCATGGAGAAGCACAGAGAGCCTCAGTACACAGCCTGGATGTTTCTCGAGCAGGTGGAACCGGTGCTCCTAAACCGCCTGGATCAGATGCTGAAAGAGGTGAGTGCGCTTCTGAGGCTGACACACGCCGGGCAGTGCGATCCTACCATCCAGTCAGCGTGCTGGAAATATGTTGTGCAGGTATTCTTGGTCTGGTGTCAATGTTTTAGGCTTAATCCATATATAACATTATTGGACTTGAGTGAAAGGTCTGTGCCATGATTCCATTTGATCAATTGAAACTTTTTTTTTTTCATTATTATTCTAATTTGTAATAAATCACAGAAGCAACTTGTAAAAACTTTTAACAGTTATTTAACAAGACACACGAAGGGCTCTAGAGGTCCACTAGCCAGCTCTTCTCCCTGTCCAGATGCCCTTTCTCTTTGTTATTTTACTTCTGTTTATGCACTTTCACTGAGCACTTGGTCTACACTGTTTGCAACTCAATCTCACAGCCCTGGCCAATGCAAAACCATATGCCAGGGGATAATTTATGAACATTCCAAGTATTTTCTGATTTTCTGTGGAAGTCATGTGGAAGCAGGGGGAAAATTAAGTAAAGTTAGAATACTGTTATACAATTTGAAATTTCATATCCTCATCTGTCAAGCTCACTAGTGGTTTTTAATTATTTAGCAAATTTATAAGAAGTGTTTTATGGTTATTTATGATGCCAAACACATTTACCTGTTTTACACATTTTTCTATTTCATAATGTGCAGTGTTTTTTCTTTTAAGAGGATTTTCAGTCATTCCTGCAATTACCTATCATGTGAGCTACCCACATTCCCTATTTGTATTTTACCATGTAGAATTGAAGGCAATCCTAATGATTTAACAGTTCACAAGTGTTTCCAGCTGTTTTACATAACACAATGCAATCACACTGGTTTTGTTACATTTTATATTTCTGTTTTTTATGTATTTATTTATTTATTTTTACCTTTTTCACAATTTTGACCTATATGTTTTAAGAAAAGCATCAGTTAAAAACGTTTTAATTCTTGTCTCACTGACCACCAGTTAACCTTTAAGCATCCCATTACAGATTTTTATGAACCTATAAGAGCTTTCAGCACCAGACTTGCACACAAAACTCCGTCCGAAACGGTGAGGTGTAGAAAAGTGAGATATACAGTCTCTCACAGCTATCCTTTCCTCACACAGGCCTCTAATGGTCACTCACCCAACAGTGTGTAAAGTATGTGCTGTGCCGTTGTGCTTTGGGAAGACAGAACCCTGCTTTTGGAATCTCAGTCTATTGCTAGTAAAGCTGTCAGGACTGCAGAGGACAGTCAGGTCCTTACTGAAGCAAAGCAGACGGTAAGAGAGACAGCCGGAACGTCTCAGGGCTAAAGTAAAGTGAGGTGGGACCCTTTCCAGGTCTGGGATAGTGCTGAAAAACACATCTTAGTCGTTTGCTGTACGGTGGCTTGCAGGTGTCCAATGATTGAACCTATAGTGTTTATCTGGTGTGGTCAGGTTAATGTCACAATGAACTTATTCTGTTCTAGCCACTTATGTTTAATGTCTGCATTTCAGTTTACATTATTCAACATATAACTACAGAAAGACAACCTAAATCATTTCCAGTCTCGAAACTAATAAAATCAAAAGACTTTATTTGGTACTGAAACATAAAAGAGAGGAATATTTTACTTAGCTGCAAAGCCAGTCAGTCATTAAGGTACGGTAATCATACACAAGAATGTAATTGTACAAAAAATGTATAACGTCTCCCATAAGTACTCTGCCACAGCTGCCTCATCATTATGATTATCAAAATGTTTGTTCACACAGCAGCATACACCAGGTAACATCACACATTGAATCTGAATACTGTATAAACTTACACTGAGAAAAGTGCAACAACAACAACAACAATAATAATAATAATAATAACAATAACATATCCATTCAAATGGAAAAACGTCTTAAATTACCTTGGGTGTTCAAGGATTTACCCTGTAAAAACAAATGGTCTCGGCAAAGACTGTGAAACTGGAAAATAATTTGTTCCATATTTAATGAACAACAAAGAACTTTTAGAAAAGTCGGTGCACACTATTACTTTGGAAAAATACTTCGAGAAAAGTATTCATGCTTTTTAAATAAGGAATTTTCCAGGCCTCATTATAAAGAACAGACTTTTGCTTAGCCCAGATATTTACAGCTTTCTTTCACAACATTATTTCTCATCTCTTGTTAATCTTCATTAGCTCAGTTTTTGTTATACAAAACACTCGACCGTACTTCAGTCAGTGTCAGTGTTGTGGAAGAAAAAGCTTGCTTGTAGTGCCTGAGCCTGGTCTGTGTAAGGACTTTTGCAGCTGGGAAGAGAGTGTGCCAGTATCAACCAAATAAACCCCTGGAATGAATTGTGGTTAGCATGCACTGGGGCCAGGGAAATATGTTGGATAAAACTCTAAGGATAATTTAACTATAGTATTTTAATTTAACATTTTTGGGCATCATGTGCAGTGCTCTAATCATTGTCATAGGATTTTAGCTAAAGGGTCATGGTGTGGCCAGGTAATAAGATGGCACATCTCACTTATCGCTTAGAAATAATAATACTGTTATAATCAGTAATGGCCTAAGCTTTAAATTATTACCATTAACCATTAACATTATTCTTCTTCATGTCAGTGGCAACTGATGAATCTTAGCTTTAGTTTGGATATACTGTAGTACATCTCATTGTGGTAAATGTAATATCTGACATTGAATCCTATAAACTGTTGTGGTAGCGGTTTATTAGAAATGTGAATTCAATGTCAGTGGAAGTAGTGTTAGAATAATAACTGTGTACACCATCTATTTTGCAAATGTAATGCATGGAGTATCCCAGCTAAAGTAAAAGTATTTATAATAGTTGATCTAAAGTAAATAGTTTATCTGTTCAGGTTGACTGTTAATTTTTCTCCTGTAAACGTGTTTGATTATCCTGATTAGTATTATATTAGCAGTAGTAATTCCTGGTGTAACTGAAGTCTTCTTTTTCCGTTTGCAGAAGTTAGCGTCTCGTCTGCAGAAGACCAGAGAGACTCGGGATGTCTCCCACGCCTGTCTGTGTCCACCAGGTAGGTCTAACCATTTGTTTCTGAACCCAACCATACTGACTATAACACACCTGGCTTTTGAAGAAGGCTGTGGTTACCGCTGTTTAGGTTTGCTTTATGGTTAAGTCTGACAGAGGCTTTTTGAAACGGTAATCTACAAATCCTGCACTTATTCAGGTCCTGCAGGTATATTTGAAAGCAGCTATTATTAGGCATGGTTGTGCTGTGAAATCATAACTAGCCAATCAGATTCCTTGTCCCTCCATAATTTGAAAGCTGTGAAAAGTGTGTGTCCTTTTAGCTTTATTCGGACTAAACAGAGTGCATTTGTGTGTCTGATTTGGCATCTCTATAGTGACAGGTGCAGTCATATTTTGGGCTCTGTTGGCAGTCATTGACTTTCACTAGTGTCATGGTGGGTTATGATGCAAAACAGAGTGACAGGGTGGCATCATCTCAGAATTCCAGTGTAGAGCAAACCGTCAAAGTCCAGAGCTGATGGCTAATAAGTCACACTGGCTCAGTGGGTCTCCTGCGATATAACCTGAGTAATACAAGCATGGGGACATAGTGTGGTCTAGTGATATCATATGACGGTGACCACACTGTTATGAGAGGTTGTAATGTTGGCATAAAAGTAAGGAGTTTTGGTTATTGTTAGATTGCTAATGCTGAACTTTGGATCTGTTTTCTTACATTTCTTTGGAAAACAGGGCACTCAATAGATTTGTAGTGTCAGTCATGCAGATACTCGGTTTCCTACTCCAGACTCCAGGTGTAAGCCATTAACTTGTGTGTGTGAGAAGAGAAAAGAGGAAAAGGTGAGACAGCAAACACATCTAAGTGTTAATTTGCCCATCAGCAGTAGCCATCAGCGTGTTAACGGAGTGGATGGCCCAGATGGTGTCTGTCTTTGAACACGTTTGTACTTTATGACTTTGCTGTGAGAGACTTCCTGGTCTCACGATGACCAAAATTATATTTGTTGTTTTGTCAATTCTGTCATTCCTACTTCTAATTTAGTCAGTGCTTTAAAATAACTTATTGGCACATGGATAATTATTAGAATATTGCAGGCATGTTTTTTTGTTAAAGTAGGAAAGTCCTTGCCCTTTGTTACATACATGCTTATTCATGTGTATATTTACTGTATGTGTGTGAATACAATATGAATATGCATGTATACATAGTGCTCTCCTTCCTCCAGCTGGTGCCTGTCAATCGTTCCCTCAGGCCATGCTCGGATTGCTTCCATTCCTTTGTTTATTTTCAGTGCAAAGGGACATGCAGTAGTGGCCCCCGCGGCCCTTAGACGCCTCTCCTGAAATGCTCACATGCTTACATAAAAACACACAGACTTCTGCCTGGTAGACAACTAAACATTATCAAGGGTATCATTTATCATCGCATAACCCCTATATATATATATTTAAAAAAGTTCATTTATTTGCTTAAAATAAATTTTCCATAACTTGTTTACAGGGTCATTAAGCTTTGTTTCACTTGAATGTAAGGGAAAAAAAATCAGTACATTGAATTTAATATTTGTTCAGGTTATTGCTTGTTAGTGTAGTTGTCTCATTCTTATAAGCTGTTCATACACCACACTTTTGTAGTCAAACTGTATCCAGAAAAGTTTACTCCTGGTTGGCTTTTATGACTATCTAGATACCATGCTTTTATTTGAAGTTCCTTTGAAGAAAGTCTCTGTATTTCACATTCATTTGTCAACTCTGTGTTCAACAAGCTCAATTAGTAAAGTGAGCTTGCTGTACATCTGCGATGCTGAGTGTCCTTGACATCCAGTCACAGTGTGTTAATATAGAAACGATTCAGTGTTCCTGCGTCTGTAATGTTATCTGTCCCTTGTTAAAAGCTCAATGAATCGCATAAATAGGAGCTCAAAGCAAGGTTTAGCCTTGTTTATAAGCATGAAACTTTATTACATTCTTCCTAAATAACATTATTTTCGCTAAAGCAAATCCAGAATTGACTACAGTTTTCTAAATGACACTTAAAAGTCTGGCTTCACATGATAATGGTCCACCATAATGGTCGACTTTACATTAATCAATCATTGTGTGTCAGCGGTCTCGAACGTCTGTACCCTACCTCATGCTGTGGTGTTGGTGTATAGTGCCTTTAGGGCATTGGTAGGTCAGTGGGTGAAGGCTCTGGGTTACTGATCAGAAGGTTCGCAGTTCAAGCCCCAGCTTCACCGTGCTGCTGTTGTGGGCTCTGGAGTGAGGCCCTTTGCACTGTCTGCTCCAGGGCATGGTACCGTGGCTGACCCTGCATTCTGACTCTCCTGGAAAGAATTTCACTGTGCAGTATATGTGACGTATGTAAGTATATGTGACAAATATAGGCTTGGCTTTTTTGGAGATTGCCATCATAGACCTAGATGTTAATAAATAAATAAAAATGCTCTGTACCCTATTTACATTTATATTCACATTTAGGCCTTTGACAGGCACTTTTATCCAGATCGACTCACAAAAGTGCTGAGGTCTTAAGTCGTTTAATAATATTATTTAGATTTTTTAAATATTTTTAATCCAATGACCATTAGCATGAGATACTATATTACAGCTTAGATGTTTTAGCTTGGGCCACACTTTGCTAAAGGCTATATTACCATTCTATAGTTAAATAAAAAGAAGTGTCTTGTAAAAGCTGCAAGCGAATATTTAATATTACCAGTAATGTCTGATTATGATATAGATTTTGGTTCATGTTAAGTTGTGCTATTAGTCAAAACCTGTTTTCCGGAACATCTCTTCCCTTTTCCATAACTGTACTGTGACTTCAGCCAAGCGAGAATGTCTAGACATTATTATTCAGTAATTGCAATTAAATAGATTTTAACTTAGATAATGTTGCTATGTGTGTCATAGTGACACAGTTGGTAGTTGAGTCACTGTTGCATGAGTAACGCACGAAAACAGACATACATGGGTGCTATACAGCACATAAAAATAACTGATGTGGAATGATCGATGCATGGCGTGAGGTGTGTTTGTTGGCGATAATTGCCTAGTCTTAGTATCGTGTTTAAACATATGGATCAAATCAAGGATCAATAACCAAGGTGAGAATACAGACAGATAACACGGTACTGGATATCCTTTGGCTAGTACTGGATTAAAGGAACAAGAGCCAACGGGCATGTCAGAAAACAGGAAAACGTTCATGACCGTTAGATTGAGTCCAGGTCTCCACCAAGTTCTCTTGAATTCACATATTGTATGCTGAGGAACTGAGTGACACTTTCTTGGACAGTGCTCTAGGAAAAGGAGAAGAAAGAGGCTGCTGTCCCATCACCTTCATACACCACACACCTACATGCCTCTTATTTCCACCTCGTCAAAGAACTTCCCAGTGGACTTTGTTTGTTGTTTGGTTCATGGAAAGAATAGGGCAGAGTCTCATGTCTGCAGAGGTCATCTGCAGTGGATTAGCCATGAGGGGAAAAGTGAGCAGGAAAGGCCAGTGGATAAAGGCCTCTAAAGCCGCACCCCTCCAGCTGCCGGAAGTGAGATTTGACAGTTTATGTGGCCAGGGTCCGAGGGGAGGCCATGTCTAGTGTGTGTGAAACCAGAGCTGGACTGCAGGGTCTCTAAGCATGGCATATTTATCATAGCAGCTTCTCCAAACCAGCAACGGCAACAGCAAAGCACACAACAGAACAGAAAACAACACAACACAACAGAATACAACACATAATTACAACAAAATTATTTAAAAATTATAATTTTTTTATTCTCCAAAATTACCTATTTTTTGCATAAACAGAGAAAACTATATTTTAATTGACATGTATGTAATAGTGATTCCTTTTGTTTTATTTTGGTATTCCACTTTGTCACAAATAGTTCCCTACAGAGACAAAGGGACTTTGAGCAAAGAAGTCATAACACAGAAAGGCTGTTCTGTACATCAGCAGGATTTAAACTTGTGATAATCTAATCACAGGATGAATGCTTTTACTACTGCATTACATAAAATCTGGAAGATTAAGAACATTTTCCTTCTATTGTTCACTGAGTACTTACTTTACTGATTAATTTTTCAAGCACTGTCTGAAAAACTGCACAGTAATGCTTAATTTTGCTCCCTTTTTTCTTTTTTGCTTGGGTCCTAGCCTGATACCTAGCACTCTGCCTTTGTCATCTGGGCTATGAAAATAGGTCACAAGCCATAATATTTCCTTGGACCACTTTTTGCTTTGGATACGACATTCATTCGTTTATGCAATGTCACAACATGTATTTCCATCCAGATTCCGTACATTAATTTCTCACCAAGATCTTGTACTGATGATGGGAGAGTCAGACCTCTGTGTAAACTCTTCTCCACCACAGATCTTCCAAAGATCCTCAATGGGGTTAAGGTCTGGACTCTGTGGTGGCCATCCATGTGTGAAAATGATGCGTCATTCTACCTTTCACGATTTGAGCCTGATGATTCCTGGAATCATGGAATATGCCCATTCCATCAAGAAAGAAAAAAATATTCCATTGATGGAAAAACCAGTTGATTCAATATATTCAGGTAGTCAGCTTTTTGGACTCACTTTTTGGACACATAATGTTGCGGAACCTAGACCTGACTAACAGAAGTAATTCCAGATTATAACATAGTAAATTAGGTAAAATAGGCACTAGGCATGATGGATGCATCATTTCTCCTCTTTTCTTATTCCGCTGCACCCCTTACTCTGAAACAGGGTAAGTCTGGACTCATTAGACCACATGGTCATTTTAAAAATGCATCACAGTCCATTCTTTATGCTCCCTAGGAAAATAAAGCATTTGTTTCCATTAGCCTCGCTGATAAGTGGTTTTCTTAAGGATACACGGCTGTTTAGTCTTTTGTTTAGTCTCCTTAGTTGTTTTAAATTGTCTTCTGGTTGTGTAAGAAATGAGAAGCTTCTCACTGCATCACTTAGAGGTAAGAAACTTGCTGCCAGCTGAAAGCCCTTACCTAAACCCAAGTGGTAACTTTGGTCGTGCTGTTTCTCTACATTTCCTCCTTGTATACCTTGTAACACAGTCAAGCTTAAGGAAACATTAAGGATTAATATAAACAATATCATAAAATTGTATGGTCCTTTGTCTTGGTGTTTAAAAGTCTTTTCCTCCAGCAGTGTAAACATCTTTTAGAATTTCCTGTAAAAATGATTCAACAAATGTCTAAGATCTATCAACCATTTGTACTGGTCTAAATTACAGGTGGTCAGACCTGCCAAACCATCCTGTACCCTCATTAATGGGATTAGAAGTGAGGACAAGTCAATTATGAATGCTGAGCAGTGTTATTATGTGGAGTCATTTGGACTGATTGCAGAGGTTCCATGCTGTCTCATGAGAGTGCCCTCTTGTGTCAGGACTTTCACAGGATAGTGGCGGACGTCAAGCACCTGGCATGCTGGGCACTCGGAGAACGCCCAGTGCTCTGCCTGATGACAGACCAATGTAGACTCAACTGGATCAAAGAATGACTGTGTGTGTGAGCAAGTCAGAGATATAGCGATTCGGAAAAGAGAAACAGAGGGTGGGAAAGAATGAGAGAGCACCTGCGAGAGCACATGGGATGCATGTCCAAATTAAGGCAGTCCAGTAAAGCCATTTAATCCAAATGTAAAAATACCCCTCAGATACCCTGAAGAGGCAAGGCCGCTTCATCCTTGTAAACGAGAGGCAGCTTTAAACTCCATGCAGAGGTCAGGCATAGAGGTTAGTGGCTCGGGCCATTTAAGCACCCCCAAGTTCAACTTGTCATGACTGCTGACAGGAAGAGGCAGTGGCAGATCTCCTTTCCTGGCATGTGATTAGCTTACAGCTCAGCTGCCAGAGAACACTTTTGCTGGGAGGAGAGGTGTTGTCTGCAAACTGTGCCCAGCAGACACAGACACACAGTCGCACAAGAGGGCCAGAGAATGTACGAGGAAAGAGCATAGTCACAGGAAAGTCTGTAGTATACAAAAAAGAAAAAAAGAAAAAAACATGTGGCCAGAGAGCACTGACAATGGGAGAGGAAGAGAACGACAGGCAGGGAAAGTGCGCGTGAGTTGGAAACGAAGGAGAACACTGTGGTTAGCCATCTGCTTTTCACATTGAATCTTGTATTGACCAAGGATCTGCTTTTAAAATCCCCACTTTTGCCCATATGCCTAAAAAACAATGATTTCTTTAACTTCTTATTATTTTATTTAGAGAAATTTGACAGCCGCCTCTTAACTCTCATTCCGGAAACAAACAGTTTGGCAGGATTTGGCTCACACCTATATACATTCCATGAGACTGAGGATATTGGACATAAAACTACGTTTATTTGTGTTTTTTAAATGTGGTTATGCAGCATATTAGCACTCCACATGAATTTGGTGCTTGTCAAAGGACTACTCAACTACTCATTGTGGTCAGAATCTAAATCATGTCGTCCCATGTATTAGGTCCTGAATGTCTGGATCTAGTTTCATCTTATTTCATTCCAGGCATGTTTCCTGAATAAAAATGAAAGGAAATGCATGGACAGTCCTCTGTGTGTGGCCAAATGTGTGACTAGGTATGTTTCTACAAATAAATGCATGATAGTGAACGAAAATTACTCTTGGATAGCTTTAAACAGCATGCAGTTTAGATTAGTGCTTTATTATTTAGAATATAGTTTTTCTTTGTGAGGATTGCTTCTTCTTTGGTGGTGTGGATTGTGTTAAAACCAAACCCGTATATAGAGAAAAAATTGTAAGATAAACTTTATGGCAAAAAAGTTTTTGACACCTAATCATCGCACCCATATAGGGAGTTATATAGGATCCCTTCAATGGAACCAGTGCACAAAGTGAGGTCCATGAAGGCATAGTTTGCCAAGACTGGTGTGGAAGAACACATGTGGCCTGCACAGATCTCTGACTTCAACCTTCTGGGATTAACTGGTACTCAGACGTCACCCCATGCCTCTTTACTTAACATCAGTACCTGACTTGATTGTACTCTGATTGAGCAAAGCTCTACTGATCTCCTCCAAAATCGAATGGAAAACCTTCCCAGAAGAATGGAGGTTATTATAACAGCAAGGGAGAGGCAGACTAAAACCAGGATGAAATGTTCAATGGGACCTGCATATATTGGTGTGATGGTCAGATGTCCTCAAACGTCTTCTTTTTCTTAATATTATTACCTATATGTATGCATTTGTTCAAACATGGTTGAATTGCACACTTTTGAATGAAAGATGAAATTGAAAGGAGCAGCACAATCAATCACTAAGGGATTCAAAGCAGAGTGTAGTGCAGGTCTAAGCTTTTATCCATTATCAAATCATTAAAGCAGAGCTCTCTTACTGATATTGTGTCTAGGCCCTGGTGTCAGCTTCCTGTGAAGCAGTGTTTGTTGGCATAGTTTCAACAGGCCCCTTGCTTGCAGCAGACTTCCTGTGGGCATCAGAGCACATGATGCTGTCCGCTGCTCCGAGGCAGCCAGTTCTTATGTTAACAGTTCTAGGCTGCCTGCCAAAAACAACACTTTATATTGAATCTGAAACTAGAAGAAAAATCTCCCTCTGGAGTATTTTTGTCACTGGCCACAGCGGCCTTGGTAGTTGGAATTGTAGTAGCTCATTTCAGAAGGTTATGCATCACCTTTTGGAGTCCAAGTCTAATTATGGCCTCAAAAGTTCTGCTGGTTAAGGATGTTGCCGGTCCCCCGAAAAGGAACAGGTCCCCCTCCAAAGGTGAACCACAAGCTTTAAAGCACTGCAAAATTGCAAAACTGACATTTCCCGGGGCTCTTTATGCAGTGTAAAGAAGGTCTGTTAAAGTCTGTATGTTATTAAGCACCATTAGAGTCATGAATTTGTATGTCTCTCAGTGAAACTGTGCTGGAACAGAAGCACATCTGCTTTGCATCAGCCACTAATTTCTGGTAAAGGAACAGCCTTAGATGAAATTTTATATTGGAGGGAAGTGATAGAATCTTTCCAACCATCCAGTCATTATAAGAAAAATCTATGAATTTCACCACTTTGACCATGGTTGTGGCCACTTTATAAACTGTCATTTTTAGATGAAATGATTATTTTGAGGCTAGACTCGATCATTATCAAACATCAGAAATAAATACTGTTACATTTTATAGTCATTATTTTTCAGTGTCTTGATTTTCTCAATAACTCACGTGATAATTTTTTTTTACCTCGCAACCTATGTGGACAGGGGCGGGGGGGGGGGGGGGGTGAAGAAAAATCATGTTAAAAGTCATCACATTAAAGGAGAACCTCTGTTTGAAAAATGTGAAAGTAAGGGCAAGGTAATGAAGGAATCAGATTCGTGGCTAAAGCTATCCGTATAAGAATGAAGACTAAACCAGATGTCTGCGCATGGAAATGCCTTACCTTGATGACTTATGTTCATCTTTTATGTTCACATCAGGCTTTGATTTTGTAAATTGGCTTTTCCCATTTCCTTTTTGGTTTAATTTCCTTTTTCTCTGAACCTTAAATGCTCAAGTTTAATGTTGTGCGCAGGTTATTAATGACCCATGAAAAGATTGCATCACTCGAGGATAATGGTTACGATGTTCATTTGATCCGAATGTAATTGTTTTCAATGATATTTGAAATATAAAAAAAAAAAACTTCATGACCTACAATGCTGTGTAGAAATCTAAGCAACTCTAAGTTTAAAATTTATTTGAATACAGATTTACACTGTCATTTTTGTGCCCATTGTAGAGTCTTTTTTACAGACTAGGGAGGGAATCTATTACAAATGTTACAAAAGTCTGTTTCCACTGAGGTCACTGTATTAACGATGATTATATTCTAATTAAAATTTGAGTTTTCATATACGCATTGCATCACATGAAGTAAAATAGAATTAAAGCAGAAATGTAGAAATTTTATGCTAAAGAAGGTCCTCGTGGTGTATTATGACTCTGCATTATGAGGATAAAGTAGGCTTCTGTCGGAGAACGTAACAACTTAAAGGAGGGTTTGTTTTTAAATACAATGGTTAATGGTTTGTTGCTTTCATCATTTTCATTCTCAAACTTTCCCCTTTTCATATTAGCACATTTTAGCTTAGTTTTTTTTTTTTTTTTACGTGAAACTGTCCTCCTCTATTGACTTGTTGTGTTTTGCCGCTTGCTCTTCCATGAGAATTACCCTGAGAGACCCTTGCATGTCTCCTGATTCTTATGTTTTTCTTGTTGCCATTTTAATGGTTTCCCTTTGCCTACTTGGCTATTTTTCCTGTCCTTTCTGAGTGCGATTCTGCTCTAAAGTCAGATTTATTTGAAACAAGAACTCTTCCCTTAAGCTATAATAAGGAAAAATATAGGAAAATGTACAGTAGGATACTGTATATAGGAAAATATAAAAATAAAGGTCAGTTGGACTGTGTGTTTCATTAGAGGGCTTTCATGTTTTTATCAGCGTGCCTTATGGGCATAACGGCTTTATAGATAGCAGTAGGCAATAAAATTGACCAATTTCTATTTTGGGGTTTTTAGCATGACCGGTTTGTGAAAGCATATTAGATGTTTAGGAATTTTAAAGACTATTATAAAATTATATATTAAAAAAAAAAAAAAAAAAAACATTTAAGCCTTACTGTCTCGTGGGAACAAAGTTTTTTCTTTGCTCCTGAGAGAATCCTAATGGACATAATTTTTTGGACATAATCTTATTTTTTTACTTTTCAGTATTTCTTGCTACATATTATGTTATGTAGCTACTTTAAAAGTTAATTGGCATGTGTGACATCACACAATGCTTTCCACATGTCCTGTGGTCAGTTTGGGCACCCTATAATCACTAAGTGATCAACTTTAACACTTGCCCACTTTCCAATCAGGCAAGTGAAAAACAAATACATTATTTAAATCAAATTTTCCACATTGAAACAAGGCTATCCCTTGCTTTTTTATTACAGGGTTAACAACAGATGTTATAATAGATAAGGGTGCCTAATTGCAGACAAATTGTTGCAGTTGGCTGGTGGTGCTGGTGTAATGGTTTGGAGGACTTGGCAAACTTTGGGCCACTGTTCAAATGCGACAGCCTACATGAGTTGTTGCTGCCCATGTTACTATATAACATAAGTACTTAAGTACTATAACATACTTCATAACAGTTGTTCATAAGGCACAATACTCCTAGCCAGACAGATTTTATACTTCAGTAAGGCAAGAGTCTCAGAGCTTTCAGTATTTTCTGTAAATGGTGCTGGCCTTGATGAATGCAGTCACTCAGTTTATGTTCAGTGAATCAAGAGGTTAATGTTGAGAGAATGAGAAAGTACAGTAGATTAATGATGATGTCAAAGAATTTATCCACAGTAACATTTGTCTATAGAGTGCTGTCATGTGGACCCTGCACTGGTAGAAACGAGGCAGATTTTGTCCCAGATTTGCTGTTAATTCCATTACTGAGGATAATTATTTAGGAATTGCTGATCACCAAACCAGTCACATTTGTTCAACAAATAAAAGTTCTGCTTGCTGGTTTTAGATTAGAATCGGAATTGTAGGATCCACAGCTGCTGATTTTCTTTATTAATACTAAAACCTCTGTTCCTCTGAACCTTTGTTCTTTTATCCTCATCCTACTTTTTTACCTTTCAATGGAGCAGCTGAATCGCTTATCATCATGCTAAGCATTTCTATCATTTCTTACTTCTGAGTATTAAAGTACTTTAAATTCTTTGCTCATTAGAGAATGCAAAAACTCCCACATGAGGTCTTGCTTTTTTTTTTTTACCTTTGTCTTGCAAAGCTTTTAGAGAGGCAAATCTCAGAGGCAAGGCGGTCTATGCATTTAACAGAGGCGCTGGAGCCAGACCTAGCTTCCATTTCTGTGGACGCCAAGAAACCGGGAGCTTCGGCTTGACTTTCTGATGATGAGAAGGGGAGTGAATGGAGGAAAACACCATGCCTTTTCTGTCTTCATATGATTAAGAAAGAAAAGGAGTCATGTTTAACGAAGTAGAGTTTCTTGTTTATATTCTATACTTAAAGCTAGTTCCAGTGTTTCCAGTGTCATCTGACATGAGGAGGAACCTGGTAAAGAACATACCATCATCAAAAACACAACATCCCATTACAAGACACACAGTGTAGAAACATCAAAGGAAAAGGTCCATTAAATAACTAAAGGTTATAATAGGTTATAATATACCTTGTTCAATAGCAGAGAATTGCAGATAGAGACGAGGCCCACAGGCTAGTGTTGCAGACAGGTCTCAACTGCTGCCAACACAATATCCTGTCTATTAAACTCACCTCCAAAACACCAAATAACACCAAATAGAGCCTTTTACGCAAAAATACAAAACAAGTGAAAAAAAAAGCCTTGCTAGTGGTATAGTGTGATAATATTAATATTATGATAAATAATATAATATGTTATCTGTAGTTAATGTTGCACTATATTTAATATCCATCACAGGACTTTCATATGTAAGATACATCAAATGCTATGAAATTGTGCAGAGCTTTGGTTGGGTCTGGTGTAGTCCCTTTTGTTTATTTACACAGGAATTTAACAGGAGTTACTCGAGAAGAGGTTGAATACAAGCAGTAGATGAAATCCCAGGATGCAGCAATCTACTTAGAGCACTGTCAGACATTATTAGGCATACTTATGAGCTATTTGAAATATTAGCTGAGTGAAACATCAGCAGGAAACCAAGCAGAACTGAATGAAATACAATAACAGATGAAGTGTTTGGAATATTGAGTGATTCGTAAAAGAAAGATTCGTGAAAAGAACAGAAGGTTTATCAGTTGCTACAGACAAGGACGCATCGAGTTTTTATGTTACATCTTGTGCAACAGGATATGAATGAAATGTTAGTTTTAAGGCTGTAAGTTTCATTTGAATCTGTATGTGCATATCCTCTAACCAGCCCCGTGTCAGCTTGTGAGCTCGTCTCTGTTGGTGCAAGTCCTGGGAACTTTTGCATCTGTGTATAGCATGTGTGATGATGTGTGTATTTGTGAATCCTGCTAGAGAAAGAGGTGACAGGAATTACCAAACAGAGAAAAGCAATTGGGCTTGGAGATGTAAACATGGCCAGCTTTCCCTCTCTCCTCATCATGAACCCACCCCCCAGTTGGTTTGCTCATCTCACCGCAAAGCATTCGTTTGATGTCCTCTAGGTAAACAAGGTTATTTACAGTGCTGAGGGGATACTTTGCCCCTCACCGAGAGGCCCTCCTCTTAGAGGACAGCGCGAATTATGTTCATGGTGTGTGTCAACGACAGTGTGTACAAGTGTGAGAGAGCATCAGAGTCTTGTTCTCGAATGCAGAGCAAACCTCTGATTGGACAAGTCAAATATACACACGGTGAAAGGAATGACCTGATGGGGACCTTATGTCTCCTAGACAAGAGCGATTCCTTTAACAAATTGCTCCTCTCTAATCTAGTGAGGCGGAAAAACTAAGGAATGGAAAATGCTGTGCTTCTTTCAGTATAGTTTAGAAGACAGCAGAAAACACCACAAACAGACTCTTGCTTTCTTTCCCATGACTTGGATTAGAAAATCTGTGAATACTTGCTTCTGATAGCTGCAGTTCTATGCTTGTTCTGTGAAAGCCCTTTTGTCAGACACACAGAGGCCTCGAATTGTTCACTTTCAGATAAAAGCAGCCTGGGATCATATACTGTACTGTATATATCTGTAGCTTCAGAGCACAATTTGGGCTTAACCGTTAAGCAGGTAAGACTTGGCTGGGGTGAAGTTTACTATTATCTTATCAAAGGGCACAAGGATAAAGCAACACAGGCAATGTGTGTATGTCCATGTGTGCCCCTCTTTTATCCCTTATTTCCATTTGAGATTGCGAGCCTGGTGTATGCCATCTAACAGCATCGGCTCAATGTCAGTAAAGAATGTGACTTTACTGATCTTGTTTTAATCCTGAGACGTGGACATAAGCAACAACATTGGCGAGTTTTCTGTTTCATCTTCACAGATGACATAAAGACAAACTTTTTGATAAGAATTTATTATAAATTATATATATTAACTTCTTTTTTTTCTTTTTTTTTTATTAATGTCTATTACTCATCAGAGTTTTATGTTCAGTAAGCTTGCATTATTCAGGCAAAGCTGGCCAGAATGATCAACTCTGTATTTTGGAATGTTTGGCAATTTGTGCACTTTCGAAAAACTGTGGTCCATAGGTGTATGCAGGACGAAAACCCCCATCACATTGCACAACATTCCCACTAAAATGGGGTGAATACAGTATGAACTTGTATGACTTGGCACAAATGCAGTATAAATCAGTAAATCTTCCATGACATGGACATGTTAAAAAAAAAAGCCTAGTAAGAATATTGTTGAAGCAGTTTAATAAGAATGTATTAATGATGCCATTGACCGGTTAAACCTTTTAGGGACTTCATTGACATCCTACCAGCATGGCGTAGAGACGAGTAAGATTGTAATGGCATTGTGACGAAGTTGTAATTGGGATGTCACTGCGTTGTTGTTATGTCAATGGAGTTCTCACAACGTCAGCATTAAGTTCTTATCAAATTCTTCTGGTGCTTACCATGTTTATGACATGTATCAAACAGGTTATCATGATGTGTGTATGACCCATTCAGAGAATTTGGTATAAATATCGCAACCAATTCCTCACACCAACACTTCCTGACGAAAAGCACAGCACGTGCCACGGTATTTATACCAACCGGCCAGATGCAATGACAACAGAGTAAGTATGTGATAAGCCCCTGGTAAGAGCATGTTCTGATCTAATAATGTGGTTTGATCTCAATAGACGTGATGAGCGCGTGATCATGTGCATGATAGGAAATTAGAGATAACATGATTGACGTACATAGAAACTGGCAGGAACATGGCCAGGGAGTAATATCAACTTAATACATTTTGACCCAATTCCCCCCATATCATACACAGTGGTAACACAGTGGTCTTTGTCAGAGTGTAAAATGAAATACACACACCAACTTTCCTACATCCTCCAGGTATTTCTGTCATACGAAGTCAGCCATGTCCCACAAACTCATGCAGACAGAAGTATGTTCATTCACAAAGCAAGGCCAACAATAGCTGTCTGATGTGGTGTTCACTGAATACATCGCCGTATATTGTTGTATCTATTGAGACTGAATTTTGGGATTAAAGCATGAGCTCACCTCAGGGCAAGCCACCTACATGACCTTCTTGTCTGGTAGCCTGAACATTGCTTTCTTTGTTTGCCTGGGTTATTTGCCTTCATGGTTGACGCCTCAGCTTCAGCCTGTTTTTTTTTGTGATTACTGACGTGTGTTAAGAGGGATTTCCTGACACGTGAGGCCTCGAGGATGGATTGGGAAGGACACCACAGAGTGACGCTGGAGGGCTGTATGCATGATCAGATCAGGATGGCATCCAATATCTCGAATGTATTGTGTATGTGTGTGTGTGCATGTGTGTGTGGTAGACGCTGCAGGAGAGCCAGTCAGCAGTGGTGCTATTTAGTTCGTGGTTCTGCATGGCTGATCATAGGGTCAGCGATGTAGACTGAACAGAGAATGACTTACATTGTTGTTGTGAACGCACCAGCCTAATGGCAGTTGGTTGTTGAAACAAAGTCGTTCCACACACACACTGATATGTTGATGAAAGTAAAGATCCATCTTTTTCTAAATTTCAGATCCAGTATATGCATTACTTATGATGTTATTTCTGGCTTTACAAGGTTTCGTTGTATTACTTGGATAATAGAAGCTGTGGGAGCGAAATCTCATGAGAGCATGTCTTTTCCTTCAAAAATCGCAATTCTGGAATAGCATCCAATTAGACATAATTTTTCCATTGCTGTAATAAAGATTTGCATTTAGCAAATTGGACGTGAGATTGTGGAGGCCTGCTGTCTGCTGCTCGGGCTTAGAGAGGCTCAAAGACAAAGACTTTTGGATGAGTGACAAAGTAGGTCATTGGTTTTCCACAACGAGCTTGCTGACTTCCTGCAATGTTGAAATGCCTTGGGGGTAAGCATTTACTTCTTCTGCACAACATTCCAGGACTCTGCTGCTGAATAAGAGAAATGCCATATGCTCAGGTCAGAACGATGCAAGCCAAACAATAGGCCTGCTCCAAGTTTATCGAAAGTTTGTGAAAATATACTCACTGGAACCTTTAGAAGGAACACCTAACTCTTGATGCAATTATCTAATCAGACAATTCTGTGGCAGCAGTGCAACGAATAAAATCTTGCAGATACGCGTCAGTAGGTTAAGGTAACATTCACATCAACTATCTGAATGGGGGAAAATGTGATCGTAGTGTTTTTGACCATAATTGTTGGTGCCAGACAGGCTGGTTTGAGTATTTCTATAACTACTGATCTGATGGTATTTTCATGTACTATGGTCTATAGAATTTGCTCAGAATAATGCAATAAAGAAAAAAACATCCAAGGAGCAGCAGTTTCGGGAAATGGTCAGGTTTGAGCTGATACAGTAGACGGGTACGGTATCTCAGATAACCATACTGTACAATGGTGAGCAGAAAATGTTTTTTGAAAATCTCACCACATCAACTTTTAATGCAGATGGACTACAACAACAAAAAACCATGGCAGGGTCCACGTCTGTCAGCCAAGAACAGAAAGCTGAGGCTGCAGTTGGTACAGGCTCACCAAACCTGGACTGTTAAAGACGGGAAAACAATATATAGACAAAATAGTCTGGTTTCGCAAATCTTGATTTCACAGAATTTGCCTCCAAGAGCATGAATTCATGGACCCAGCCTGCCTTGTGTCCAGGTTGGTGGAGGTGGTGTAATAGTGTGGGGAATGTTTTCTCAGCACACTTTGGGACGGTTAGTACTGAACGATCATTGCTTCAGTGGCACAATCTGCTAACGCTCCATGTTACAAAGCAAATGTCGTCTCAAACTGGTTTCACAAACATGAAAGTGAGCCCAGTGTTATTTAGTGGCCTTCCCAGTCAACACATCTGAATCCCATAGAACACCTTTGTGATGTGGTAGAGCTTTTAAAAATTAAAAAAATTCAGCTCTGAGTGACTCAGTGCTAAAGTGCTTGCCCTATCATCCTGATATCGCTAGTTCGATACCCGTGTGATGCTGTAGCCGAGGGCCTAGAGAGAGCAAATTGGCCAAGCTCTCTCAGCGGGGTGGGATGGGGGGCACTTAGTCAGGGGCGTCTGTGAGCTCACGCAAGAGGAAGGAGTGGATAGCGTTGTCCTCCGAATGTGTTACGCCGCCCCCAACGGTGCGTGAGCGTGCAGTTCGAAAAGATGCGGTCGGTAACGCATGGACGTGGTTTGGAGGAAACACGTGATAATCTGTGGCCCTCCCCACTGAGTGGTCGTAGTAGCCTTAATGGAGCCCCTAGTGGCGGGGTGGATTTGGACACAACTAAATAAAAAAATCATTGTTTCTAATAAAGTGTCTGGTCAGTGTACAGTGCATGTATGTTGGACTTTTTGTCTTATTTACATCTTAACAGTAGTGATATAATAGAAAAGCTATGAATTCGGTCATAGCATTTTGACCAAGACCTATCCAGACTCATTGTGGTCGCACTGAAGTAAGGATGATGGAGTGATTTTTTACAAGCCAGTGTAGTATGCCAGAGTGTTTGGATTCCAGAGTCTCGGCTGGCACTCTGTGCTGTAGGGTGATGAGGAGATGTTAGACTCTGCTTGACTTCATAGTGAACGAAAGCAGTATTGAAGAACACAGACATGTTTCTCATGCTACTTCACTAACAGTAATGAGGAAACAAGAGATCAATTACACAGAAGTGAATAGACAGAGAGGACATTTGGGATTGGGAGGATTCTGGTTTATGTGTGTTCTGAGGTTTGTAAAAATTGTTGTGATCAGTACGGATGCTTGCTGGATGTAGGAACTGAACAGAGCTTATCAAAATCTCTCCAAAACACGTTTCTGAAATGATTTCTCATTGTGACAGTCACCCGGTAAAGTGCCTCAAACACAGTATACGGATGTAAACACATTAATGAGATGCTGTTTCCTTTTGTTTTACATTCAGACCAGATCTGGTTTTGATGAACCCCTGAGTCATTGAGCTTATTCTGTTTTGTGAATTGATGACAAATAATGCTCATTAATATAAGACGACTTTCAGATTGTTCATTATATTGAAAATGGCTGATTTTTAAATTGTTTTTTTACTCTGCCTATATAACACAATACCAGTGTGACACTCCAGGTCTAGGACACTAGCGTTTGTGTCACTAGAGATTATTGTGTATCTGGTTCAAAATGTTCATGGTATACCGCAGCAGCAGACTCAGACTAAGCTTTACAGGATCACTGGACATAGCAGCAAGAATTTCCAAGCAGATTGTGCTTCATTTGGATTTGATTATTTTTGCTGTAGCTTGAGCTTTCTCAGACAGAGAAGCGGTGGAAGAACACTTGATGGTTTTGTGTTTGGGAAATAAAGGAATGTGTGTGTGTGTCCTTCATACCTTAACGTTTCTGGATGGAGCTCACTGTTCGGGGTCAAGTCTGTTTTCCTCATCGTAAGGAAACGTGATACTTTCATGCATTTTTTTCTCCCTTTTTGGTCCTGGTTGCCTTTTGTATAGATGTGTCATCCTTCAACAAGTCTGGGTTTATTTCGCTTCCCTTTTAGAGGGCCTTGAAGTGCCTCATTGAGAGCGGACGCTTTTTTTGTGATGGGTGACTAAGCAGTGGCCCGTGGCCTCGAACAAAAGATTTAAATGTATTAATAACTATTTCAGATCTCTACATAATCCCTTGCTACATCAATGCACTTATCTCATGCTTGGATATCATCAAGGTAAAAACTTTTCTCAGTGCGCCGAGCCATGATCGGACTGTCCGCTTTATATCTAAATTGCTGGCCTCCCAGGAACTCCTTTAATGGTCCAAACATGCAGAAATGGCTTGGAGAGAGTTCAGAACTGTTCAGTGGATTTGGCAATAATTCCCAGCTGAGTTCCTGTAATGTGCAAGAAGTGTTAGTGTGTACAGTCCCCACAGACAGATGAACCTCTTCCACATGTTGGTGACAAGTTGTCCATCAATTTTCAAGGGTCAGGCGTTACATTTGTTGAATGTTTGCTGCTGCTGTCGCCGTCTCATCAACCCGCTGTGCTTGAAGTCTTCTGTAAATGTCAATCTCCATTATTACACCATCATACATGAGAAATCTCATCACAAGTCCTGGTTTGTCTTGAACACCCATTGTATTAGGAGGAAAATCATTAAATCGCTGAAAATGTAGCTGGATCTCTTGGTTCACAAAAGAAAACGGTTGATTCCGCAGTGATATATTCAGTACGTTTCTCACCAGAATAAAATGCTTCGCTTTACATGAAGCAGCAGTCAACTCAGTTCTCAGATGATTACCACCTGTTTGCTTCACAGTTGTTCTTGTTGCTGATGGCTGAATATTAAACAATCATGAAAGAAAAGAAAAATATTGCAATGTGCACACAAAGAGATTTTGACTTCAAATATTTTAACACCGTTCTGACACCTGAATGTCACAGAATATCAAGTGTCAAAAGAAGCAACATCTGAGATGCATGTAGACACAGGTTGCTCTTTCTCTTCACCACCATGGCTCAGGCATCACATGACAAGGAATGTGCCGTCCCTCATAGCAGAGACGGATACTGTAGATAACTAAAAACCAGTAAACCACACGCACTGTACATTTATTCACTTGTACAGGTGTTGCGCTCCCTGGCTGAGCTCTGGTTTTACTCATTATAGAAATACTTGCAATCATAAATATATTGCACGGGCCACTCTGCCCAGTAACTCTCCACTTGACTGCCCTGCTGCTCCCCAGTAGGATTGAGATTGTGCAGCTCTTTTAACACTTTAGAGTCTGTATAATGTTTATTCCAACAGCTCTGGTTTTGCAATCAGCCAGCAGGCAGCACTCATTTGATAGGCACTTTTAACACCAGCAATGATGTGTAGAGTGCTCTTGGCCATATGCCTGCTCAGAAACACACATGGTAAAGGCATCAAGGTGCTCAACGTTTATTTCAGAAATGCAACCGTAGTCTGATCATCAAGCTTCTGTTTTAATAACTCTTGTCATGGCTGTGTACTGCCCTTTTCTATCAGTAACCTAATCATAGCCAAGACACAGTATGCTCCCCAAGCACCATATCATACCATATTTTTTAATTCAAATCATAAGTGGCTAAACCCTCAGCATCGTGGCCCTCTGAGACGTTCCTACGTCTGTACTCTTTCGTTTCAATGACGGGACACAACCGACTAACAGATTTGTTTGACTTGATCCTGTTTTGAGGTAAAAAAAAAAAAAAAAAAAAAACCTCTTGATAACTACCCATGTATAGATTCTCACATTTAGGCTATAAGAAAGCTGGATTGTACGGAAGAGTAATTGGTGTTTCAGAAACATATTCTGCTTGTAAATGACATCATTTGTCAGCAGTCTCTCATAACGTGAGTGGATTTTTTCTTTTCCTGATGGACTGTATTGTGTGCTTAAGGGTGGATTTTCCCCTTGGAGTACAAAGAGAAACCTGTTTTAAAACGAGAGCACAAATCTTGTCTTTTATCACCCTCTCAACATAAATAAAGGTTCCAGAGGGTTAAAGAGGGCCTTACAAATATGGACACGGCAATTAGGGTTTCTAAAGCAGAAGTGGAAAACACCCCAGATCTCATTTGTGAGTTTAAAACCTTTCTGACCTGCAGCAGATTAGGTGCTGTTTTAACCTTATCTAGGAAGCCATTTGTCTTTCATAAGCAACATGTTTGTTGCTCATGGAATAAGAGAGAGAGTGTGAGTGTGTGTGTGTGTGTGTGTGTGTGTGTGTGTGTGTGTGTGTGTGTGTGTGTGTGTGTGTGTGTGTGTAGGAAAAGCATGGCTCCTTCTTGTCCCAGGCTGCCCCTAGGCCTTATCTTTACTGTGAATAAGAGTTATGTATTCAAGTCAAAAGTCGGTAATTTCATTCTGGTTTGCAGATTTTAAATTAAGCACAAGCGCTGTACCAAAAGTAAGGCAAAAGTGGGCATAACTGACACAGGTCATTCAAATGTTGGTAGAGCTACTCTTCCTCTACAATACAGTATACAGTATGCATCATTTTCTCTGTATACGGTTTAAATGCAAATTCTTTATCATACTATACAATATCTTACACAGTATGCACTATATGCACTCATTGTATTTATCTCCCTCACTATATACTGTTTATATATACAAATTATTCTGCACTGTAAAAATGCACTACTGGTTAGACGCTAACTATATTTCGTTGCCTTGTACTTACATGTGCAGTGACAATAAAGTTGGCTCCAATCTAATCTAATCACAAGCATTTACGGCATCATTGAGCCTCTGAATAAATTCAGGTGTGAATTGTGGTACCCACTGTCATGCCAGTAATCACAGTTGCATGGTTTGTCTTGAGTGCTGGTTTCTACTTCTTCATCCATCTGTGCACATTGCTCTTGTCAGTGGTGTCATCCACATAAACATTCTGTAGCCTTCTGTGGATATCAGCCTGCTCCATTCTTTAGTCAATAACTCATTATGGAAGGACAGCATGAGAGTTACTATGGAGTAGGTATAGACCTACTGTACTGTATGTCGTCTTACTCACTCATCATCTATACTGTTTTAACCTGGGAGTCACAGGGACTCCAAGGTGGGAGTTGAACCCAGACCCTGGAGGTACAGGGCGACAGTACTAGCCACTGTATGCCGTGTCAATTAATAAAAACATCATGCCCAAGTTTGCATTTCTTTCGGTATAGCCCATGTAATTAGTGCTTGGGATTAGTAGCTGTATTAAAGTTGTGTTGCAGCTGTGTTAGAATGATCAAATTGTTGGTAAATCATATTTTCCACGTTGTTGAAGCATTGAGCATTGAATAAAAACTGCTATAGCACTCCACCTCAAAATATATTGTCCATAACCTCTCAATCTATTGTTTTTTATTCCTTTCTGACACCATTCAGTCTTCCAGGTTCTTGGGCTGAGATCCAAGTTAACACTGGATAGTTTTACACCATGAATGTGGCCTAAAGCTATCCTGGTTACATCAGGTATTTGAAGCTATGCAAACATCAATGTGAGACCACATAAAGTTCTTTAGGTTAGAAGGTTTTGACTTTCACTGTGCTGCATTCTGTAGACATCAACTATATACAGTATTGTGCAAAAGTCTTAGGCACCATATTATCTGTAGTACAAATTTTGTTATATAAGGTTATTATGCCTGCATTATTATGTACAAGACCATTCCCTACAAAGATACACTAAAATTAATGAACAAATAACATTACAGAAGAATACTTGCATGCCTGTAAAGAAAGCGACATATTACATGACGGACCAGTTTTCAGATGGGAAAAAAAAAATCAACAATGTAGACTCCTGGGTTTTGTATAAAAATAGAAAGGAGCGAGTGTGACAAAGTTACCAAAAGATCTCATATTCTCCAGCATGCTTAGTAATTTTTTTTTTCCCATCTGAAAAACTGGTCTGTCATGTAATATGTCGCTTTCTTTACAGGCATGCAAATATTCTTCTGTAAAAAGGAGCGTAGTCATTAATTGTAGTGTAACAGTACTGTATGTATGTTTCTTATATTCTCTACCTGCAGCCTTCTTTCTTTAAACCCCTGGCAGAAGAAAGAAGGCTGCAGGTAGAGAATATAAGAATCAAGCAGAGTAGCTGCTAAGGTATAACATCTCACACCTGCGTAGGTGTTAATGCAACACTTCTTTTTCAATTCTGCATTTTATTTGTTATGGATAAGCTGAGCTCAGGGCCTCTGACTAAGAATTTTCCCACTAGATAAAAAGTAGGAAGGGATTTCTCCCCTAATGTTATTCCTGCCACTTTAAAACTTTGTGTTCTTTTTTTTTTGATAATGAAGTTAAATTCTCTTTGCTCTTCCTGGTTACTTCTTTTGTGCTATTGATTCACTAAGCAGGACCCAATTAAAGTGGAGAGCATGAAAGTGTTCACCATGTCAACCAGAGTGAATTGTTGCATTTCGTACTAATCGAAAGAAGTGAAGTCAGAACAAGCCCTTATTACACCCTGTGCACAACAGCGAAGTCTTCCCACACTTTTATGGTACATCATAAGTGGCAATTGGCAAGCTGGAGTTTAAAGCAGCACCATTCCTTTGTTTCTATGAATCTCTGGAACATCCATTCACTGGGCATGTGGACAGTGTGATGTGGTGTTAGCGTGTGCATTCATGTGAAAATTGAAAGATAGTAGGTGTTCCTGTGCAGACTCCAATACTGGATTCTGGATATGTCATAGACCTACCAAAAAATAAAAATAAAAATCAAGATTTATGTCTTGTTCCAGCTCACGAATCATCTCAATGGATTGGAGGAGGAAGCTTTTCTTCTACCCAGACTGGAAAAGGTGGTCAGCTTTTTAATGTATGCTTTTCCTCCTGAGAGCAATTTGGGGGAATGATGGTAAAGTCAGGGTAATAGTGACTTTCCTGGCACTACCACAATGAGTGCTTTGTGGTGATCTGTAAGAGGCTTCCGGTAATTATTTAATCTCAGGCTTAGTGGCGCAGTTTTTCATCTATATGGACTGTTTGAGAAGATATTTCAGCTTCTATTTTGCCACAAATGAGCCAGAAAGATTTCAGTAAGTGAATGTAATGTCAACCTTCTGGCCTTTTGAGAAAAGCTGCAACTGACAAAAGATAAAAAATAAAAAAAAATCCAGAGAAATATAGCGCAAGCAATAACCAAAAGAAACAAATGGAATTATCATCTGAGCTGCATTGCCAAATGGAACCAGTTTTGGATTATAGAAGTTCTGTATAAAAGCTGGCGTGTGTGGTTCCCTGTTTGCCCATTTAAATCTTATGATACCTGCTCAGAGGAGACATAAGAGTAAGTGCAAATTACTTTTGCATGGTGATTCACCTGACTCGACCTGCCTATAAGGGGATTGTGGATGATGGACTGTTGGCTTCTCTTCTTCATTTTTTTTTTTTTTTTTGAGAATATAGCTATGATATTTGTTTACAGTTTATTGGCTCAGTGAGGATAGAAAAGTAGGATAGATTATGGTACCCCCTTTTCCAGCAAGTCATTGTGTCTCCTCAGCTTTCTTGAAGGGTCACGCAAAAGTATTTTTATTTGGAGAATTGTATTTAACAAGGCCATATAGAAATTATGTGAAACTCTATGAAAGCAACTTTTTTTTTAACATGTTCACTTCACATTCACACAGGGTGTATAGTTGGCAAAAAGAAGACTCATTTTATAAGTAAAATAAAACTAGTCCATTATAATGACCTCAACAGTGAAGAAGGTACTGTAAGAGGACAGACACTTTTTGTGAACCCAGTGGATTTAACAACAAACTTTTAACCTGCAGTGAAAAAAAAAAAAAAAACGTTTAGGCATATATAGATATATTCATCTAATATGTCTCATTGTATACTATATTCCCAAACGTATGTGGACACCTGACCATTATACCCATACTGTATGTATCCATATATATAAAAAGAAAGCCTTTGCTGTGTAGTCTCCAAACCCCTGGATTATGGACCATATCCCTTGGGGATTTGTACACAGTCAACTTTGTGGTCAAAATTTTGGGAAGGCCCAAATATGGGTGCGATGGTTACATACACATCCACATACTTTTGGTCCTATGGATATATATGATTATTCACCCTATTGCTTGACATTTCGTTTTAGGATTTAAACAGATCATTTTGTTTATGTCTAGATATAGTAATATAGTGATAAACATAATATTGTATCAAGGCCTGTATCAATAAATATCCAGAAATAGGCAGAATAATATTATATTTGTTTTCTTCTCAATTTCTGACATATTGAGACATACGTTCAAAAATTTGAACTTGGCAAGAAATAAGTGTTTGCAATGTTGTAATGTTGTGGGTGAGTCAATGTTTTGCCAAACCTCTAATATGAAATTAGAGAAACATCACAGCACTTTCTCCATGCCAACAGATCCCCAGGCCAAGTGTTTTATTAAGGTCCCTATCTTCCCCCGCCGCTGTGACATTCCTGTACTATGCTTACAATGCAGAAGGTGGAAAGATGACACATGTGTTCTTGGCTTGTGCGGTGTCTTTACAGGGGGCTTTCAGAGGAGAGGGGAATCTGAGAGACTGGCCCAGGATAAGAGGGGTAGTGGTGGGAAGCAGGGCTTGAGTATTTTGGGGTATAGAATTCCAGGATCTCTGGATTGGGAATTGGACGCTCTCAATATGGTATCCCATTTGGTCTGGGTTGCCTAGTCAAGTCTCGTACAATAATAAAGTTAAAGATCATGCTTGTGTTGTATCATCTATGTATACGTACGAGTATAATCCTCATATATATATATATATATATATATATTTTTTCCATATTAAATTTTTTAATATTGCAAATTATGAACTCATGTATGTAAAAGGTCTGTGGCTTACCTAAGGCATCAAATGGTTTTAAAATTAGAAAATCAGTCAGCAAGCTGGTTGCAAATTTCTCACGACTAGAGAGAAAATTGCTTTTTAGAATAACTTTGCTTAATATGGCACTTGTAGTATATTTTCACAGGAGCATATGTACTGTAACAAACTGAACATTATGTAATTCACAGTACACAATGAAGAACTTCTGAATAGGATTCCTGTACACATCTTCATGTGGTGTATATTTGAAACCAGTGCTTGATGTGCCTTTTGACGAAGGTTGTCTAAAGATGTCCCAGAGCAACCCAGCAGAACAGGAAGTGGTAGCAAGCCCAGAATGTGTCAGGAATCTGAGTATACACTTCCACATGCTTGTACATAGGGTTTCACCTTTCACAGCCACCACTCCCTGACCTCAGTGGCCTGTCTCTACACCAAAATGGCTATTCATGCCAGCACTTTTTTTTTTTTTGGTACCACTACTAGTCATTCCTAGAAGATTATCTGCTTTTTACTTTCTGTTTATCATGCGGTGACTTTTTTTTTTTTTTGTCCAAAAGCAATACGTCCGTGTTTGACAGATTGACAAACATTTTATTGCTCATTCCACATTGTACTTGGCTCTCTCTCTCTCTCTCTCTCTCTCTCTCTCTGGGTGTAAAGATATGGGCTCCGTCAAGGGAGTAAATAATTCTGATGCCTGGTCTTATTAAATACATCCCCAGTCTGGTTAAGGAGTATGAAAATGCCTTCTGGGTATTTTAGTATGTCCGCATAGACATATGGTCTGTGCCAGAACATTTCTAATTTGTAAACTGCTTTCCTCATATTAAACTGGCCATGTTTATTTTAGAAAGGTGTTGTGAGCCATAATGGCCAAAAGTATAAGCTCCTAATTTAATAGGATCCCAAATAAACGATTCATGTGAAACAATATTCAAATTAATTTTCAGCAACTTAACAACTCAGAAATCAAAACTTCGAGAGAATGCTAAAAGGCTGATAATAAAATCTGTCACATTGTCTTTAATTGTGCATGTATGACACAATTATACAGTATGTCCATTGGAGTGCAATCATGTGGAATAAACTGACCAGCTTTAACGTTAAAGCCATGAAAATTAAAACCACCTTGGCTTTGAGTTTCCTTCGTGCCACCGGGGCACTACTGGCCCCTCACTGTGTGGTTCCACGGCGCCTCTGTGGGTGTGCTGTGATGTCTGGCATCAGGATGTTGGCAGCAGATTCTTTGGGTGCTGTGGGTTGCGGGGTGGAGCTCCCAGGGTTTGGACTTGGTTGTCCAGCACATCCCATGGGTGTTCGGTCTGATTGGGATCTGAGGAGTTTGGGTGCCGGGTCAGCGGCCTTAGTCTCTTTGCTTGCCGGGCCCATGCGAGGTGGTCCGTGGTGCAATGTTGCCTTTCTATCGCGGACAGCATTGATATTTCACAGCAATTAGCTTTTGTGTGGGATTTATTTCTCATGCAATTCTATTAGGAAGTTACTTCATTCTGCTTTGCGGGTTTTGTTAAGCTTGCACGGTTTTACACTTGCAACCAGGTTTTGAATTTTTTGTCAAAAAGCAGTTCTTTGCAAAGTGTAAGATTATATGGCGGTTTTAAAAGTCCTTTCTTGGTGTCTGTGTTTTATTGCTTTGGAGTGACTCTGGGTCACTGCAGCAACATGGGACTGTACACTATCACTTCTAATAACTTACATCTACTGTAATTGCTCTCAGTACCCTGCCTATTCCTGTTTAACCACAGATTTCTCTTGTGCTTCATTTGGGCATTTTTTACAAAAAAAATTCCACTTGGCACTTTGGCAGCAGTTTTGATAAATATCTCCTCTAATTACTAGAAAAACACAGGGCTCTCAAAACAGGAAAGGAAAATAATTCATAGGCCCATAGGAAAGGTTTGTCACTGTTGTGACTGTACCATTACTTATACCTGCCTTAGTTATTGCACATCTAAATTACAGGAAGGTCTGGTCAGACTTTTTTCAGCTTTTTCACTGGAGTACATAATACATGCATGAAATGTTTCAGACCTAGGAGACATACATCTTTGTCTCTAAGGCAAGCTGACTTTAAGTTGCACTTAATTTCTTTACATTTCTCAATCCATTTGTCTTCATCTGGATCACTGTGCCTGGGCTTCATGACCATTTCTGTGGCCTGTTTCTTCCTTGGGCCTTTTAAAAGCAAAGCTGTCATGCACCAGCTTCCATTTTCATGCTATTTTAAACGTAAGCAGTCTGGAAAGCCGTCTATTATTCTGTCCTTATGCATTGCACCTAAAGGAAAACAGCTTGATCTAATCATTTACTTTAAGAAGAAAAAAAAAAGCTGCTCGTCAAAAATTGTTTGATGTAGTGGTTTGTACTCGTTCAGTGCCTGATGGCTGAATGAGGAGATGATCTGAATTTGATGTGACATGAGGTATTTGTTGTAAGTGATTTTTACATGTGTGTCTATGGCAAGATTCGGGATACCGTATTTCTGTGGTTTATGAATAACTGCAAGCATTATTATTATCATGAAAGAACATTTTATGAAGATGTTTCCAGAGTACTGATCTAATCCATCTTTGATCAGCCCATGATGCAGCACACAAGATACATTAATCACTTGAAATGAAACTAAACTGCTCTGCATCCACTGTTTTATACAGTATACTGAATACTACCACTGTCTACTGTAATAACACACAGACTGGATGTTTTAAGGAATAAAGCAGCAGTGTACTGATTGCAGAAATAAAAATGATAAACCAAGCAGCTGCAAAAGTGCTACTTTAGTGATGAATTAGTTCGGGTTTTTACTTTAAGTGCAGTGTGTGATAACTATATCCCTGAAGTGTGCTGTGGTACACGAGCCTCTGCCTCCCCCCCTGCTGTCACCCCTGTTTAAGGCTTTCGAACACACTGCCAGAAAAACCAGCTGGATCTCTTGACGGGCACTGACATCAGGCCTGTGATCTACTACTTTATAAACACAACTCTGAAATTAAACTGCTTTATTTATGTGCAGAGCCATCAGTGTGACTCAGTAGTGGAGATGTTTACCTTCCCTACAGCTCTCGCCTGAGAGGCATAAAAAGAGTCATCAGTGATGCACTGATTGCACCTGTACTGACAGAGAGTACGGCCAAGGCATGCCGTCTAGATATTTAGAGTCATCACAATTGAGTTTATACAGGTCAAATATAGTACTAGCTGACATCCCGAGGTAAAGGGTCTAGGACTGTTAAACTCATTTACATTTACGCTTACTCATTTTGCAGATGCTTTTATGCAAGGCGACAGAAAACCGAGCTGAGCAGATTAGGGTTAAGGGCCTTGTTTAAACACACAACCGAGTTAGCCTGGGAGGACTGGAGTTTTAACTCATTTTTTTTTTATCAGTATTTCAAACATTATACCACCAATAAACTAATTTTCATAACCTTCTAAATGTCACAATTGTTTTATTACTGCACAGGACTAATGCCGAACTCTTTTTTCCTCTGTTGCAGGGCCTCCTGTAAGTACAATACACCTGTTACCTTTGCTGCCTGGATTGTGGTAAAGTGACCCGAACTTGTGTTTGTGTGTGCCTTGTTGTGCTTTGTGTGTGTGTGTGTGTGTGGTGTGTGGGTGCGTGTGTGTGTGTGTAAATAGGAGCTGGCATGTTTTATGTCACATCACCTCATCACATCACCTTTACATACATTTGAATATAAAACGTGAACTACATTTCATAGACACTTTTTACACTGTTAGAAGGGGTTCTTTAAACAAAGCAAAAAAAAAAAAAAAAAAGGGATAAGGAAACACTTGATTTCAGGGTTCTACTGTAAGTAGACCTTGTTAGGGTTCTCACAAAGAGCCAACTGTAGAAACCTGAAATAGTTATCATAAAAAATATGAGGCAGTAAATGTATAAGGAGACGAAAGGAGAGAAAACGTAAAGACATTACAGTACGCGTCTGATAAAACATCTGGACACATTCAGACCTTTCAACCACCATTACAAAACCACAGATCAGAGATTAATTGTGCATTTAAGACTGAAGATGTGCTTAAATAAAGTGAGAAATAAAGCACAATGTGCCCAGGCGTAGTTATTCATTCAAGCTGATAAATGCAAGCACCTGACTCTTGTGAGCGCTGCTGTGGGAACATGGGCTACCTTGACGAGAGGAAAGCAAAGGAGAGGCGGCAACGAGAGGACTAAAATTAGGTGTGGTTAGGGACAGCTGTGTCCGTGCTTTTAGAGATTGAAGGTCGAGCTCCTCCTCTAAACCCTGGCAGTGATTAATGATATAACAACAGCCACAGACATAATAAAAGGGCAGCCTCATGGCATCGGAGGAGCTCAAACCCACACGCACCAAATTTCAACTTTGTACTTGAGAGATATTAAGTATAAACTACTCAAAAATAACTACTCAAAACGCAACATTATAATTTATCTTTTGAAACAAGACAATGTTTAAACTTGGGCAAAACCATAATGTTTATATCTTTCCATGGAGGAACATAATGTATTCAGGTCTTTTTAAGATCACTGAATCTACATCCAGTTTTAATAATATGCAGACAATTTATAGATATGATATTATTAATAGCATAAGCAGTCAATCACTCAATTACAATTAAACTAATAGGTTGGTGTTGCCACTGTGTTTTTTCCCCTATAACAGCACCTCTTGTTGTGTTTTATTCCTCTTATTCCATAGCACTTAGCCGGCAATTAGAATTTAGAATTTACTAATGAAAAACACCATACTTCGTCAGTATTGTCTGTAATTTGGTTTGTCCACGTGCCATGCTGGACATATATCTGTCGTTTCTGTGGCAAGAGGTTGGATTGCCAGCTCGACACACGATTGTCATTCACACACCATATGCACACACAATTAGCCTAACCTGCATGTCTTTGAATTGCGAAGGTTTCTGCCAGAGTATCTGGCTTAAACCCCTCATGCATGGGGAGAGCGTGCAAACTCCATGAGCACCGACCTGAGGCGGGAATTTAACCTAGATCCTGGAGGTGCAAGGCGATAGTGCTAACCACTAGGTAACCATGCCATCCTAACAATTAATCTCAGTGACAAATTAGTCCCCATTATCACAACAGTTATAAATAGTTGTTCCTGCCTCAGCCTCTATTGCCTTGGTACTGATACAATGAGAACTCATCTTTTCTTAAGGCAATCCTGTTGTGAAAAACATACTGACACCCAAGATTCCTTCCATATCCGAAAGCTTTACCTTGATTATACATCAATGATTATACATCAATGATATTTCCCTGTTAAATGTGCACATGTTCTTAATTAATTAATTTATTTTTTCAATACCTTTAGTATTAACTGATTTTGTAATTAATTATTATTAGTATTTTTTACCATTACTGATGGAAATTCTGTTATAGAAGCAAACAGGTTACTGAATATGCATATGGCGAATTTTTCTAATCGGCAGCAAGTCATATGCTCAAAATCACACGCAGCCATCTTTCAGTGTCAGAAATGATTAACTGGAAATCAGTGGGGATGTGACAAGTGCAATGTCTGTTTTCAAACCTGGTTGGAAACAATCAAATACTTCTCTGGAGTGATGGATGGTTTCAGCTCCTAGGTTGTTGGCTTTGTGTTGATCTAGTACCGTGGTGCACGGGTGATGATCCTGAGTAGGGAGGTTAGGTTCTAGACCAACATTTACACAAGCAAGTTAGCATAACATACTTACAGGTGCGATTCTAATTCTCCAACTTCAAGAAATCGGCCATTTCCTGTTTAAAGCGAAGACTTGCATGAGTTAAAACGTATAATTGCCTTTCATTTTTTTTACAGGTCAACTAAAATGGGCATGGCCTTTAGCTGTGTGTGAGGCAGGACTAGTTCAACATGGCTCTTAAGCAGAACCAGATCGCAACCATTAAAGTCTGCACATGTCCGAAGAAAATTGCTTCCTGTTCAAAGCAGACATGACCTTAAATTCATGCATATCGTTACCGAAGCCTTTCTTCATTAAAATAGCAATAAGGCTATATATTAAATATATAATATAATAATAAGGATAATAATATATAATAATAATATCAATAATAATAAGGATGAATGTTACTCTTTGTTTCCAGAACAAGCATTTATTTTTCATCATGTTGATCCTTCTTGCAGTAAGGGGATTAATGCAAACATGAGTGTGCAAGAAAAGTGATGGGAATTGTGGATGCTGATTATATAAAAGCCCAGACGCCTACCACGGTGCGGTTAGAGAGCTTTTCCAGGACTTTTTCCTCATTAAAATATTAACCAAAAATCTAATCATTACATAAGTCCTGTTCCAGCAGCTGCAATAAAGGTTTGCATGGCACTGCCTTTGCATTTTGAAGAAAAAAAAAATCCCAAAATTCATTGCTTAAAAAAATTGATGGATTTATTTCAATCTGCTGTATTTCACTAAAAGTGAATGTCTAGTTGCTTAAGGTCTCACTGAGTTACCACTAAGTGTGGTGGTACTGTAACCCCTCAGCCCCTGTGGGGAACCTAATCATTCCCCCAGAAGCACTGTAGCTGTAATGAGAGCCACATGTGTGCTGCTACCGTGTAACACAAATGAGGGTCTCTTTTCCAGTAGCTGAACTTTGACCTTGCCAGACATCTTTTGACCAGTCTAAGACATGCCCAGAAGCCACTGGTGGCCTTTCCCCACTCAGCATCTGGTTTTAGGCCTCATAGCAGAATATATACACTCCTACACACTCATGCAAATGCTTTATCTTAACCAGACACACACACACACACACACACACACACACACACACACACACACACACACACACACACACACACACACACACACACACACACACACACACACACTGTTCCCACTTCATTGCCTTGCCCTCTCACACTGATTCATTCACAAACACACTGCATTCTAGGAGACAAATGGCTATTTCCACACCAAGGTGCATTGGTTTGTTCTTTCCTCTCTTAAGCATTTTGATATACACATGCTTTCGAACTTACAACACTGTTCTTTCTGATGTTTTTCTTTCTTCTTCTTTTTTTTTTTTAGAGCTTTTTTACACTTATCATGATCTGTTGTGATACCTGTAAATAACAGACCTGTCTGTTGGCTGAATAAAGATATTTCTTTATGTATGGGCAAAACATTTTCATGGTCATGTTAGAGCGCAAAAAAAAAAAACAAGAGTGGTGTAAGAAAATTGAATAAGATGTTCTTCATATTTCTGACACCACTGGTACAAGTGGTAATGTGGAGCTCCTTTAGGGAGGTCATTTAGGGGTAATGTAATCTACAGCCTGTTTAAATT
>JAAGKR010007305.1:0-37518 GCA_011419295.1 Clarias macrocephalus | reverse complement strand
TAGCAACTTAGCTAAATGCTAGCACTGCAATTAACAGTTTAGCTTTCATTCATCACTTCACCACCTTCATACTGTACACCCTGCAAGCATTCTACAAAGAAAGCTAAAAAGCTCAGACATTTTTGCAGTTTCTTTCATACACAGGTGGGGGTCTTTGGTTTGGCTAGCTAGCAGCCATTGTCAGATAAACTAGCATGCTATAGCACAGAGCAGGCTGAAAGTTTGAGTGTAACACGGTAAGAGTAATAAATGTTACATACAGTGAACAAATTCAGTCATAGGTGAGTGAAAGTGTGTATACAGACCTTATATTTAACGTTTACATTTCCTCTTAAATGCTTTGGGAGGAAGAAAAAAACGACACGAAGCTGACACAGCCACTGAATAGACCTGTGGCGGTCTGATCTGTGAAGTTAACTGTCTCTAGCTAACCCAACTCCAACCCAGCAAGCTGGGTAAAAAAAAAAAAAAGTACCCGACTCCCTGTAAATAACCCAGAAAAATGACCCAACAGAGGCAACCCAGTGTTTGGGTAGTAAAAACAACCCAGCATTTTTTAGTGTGTATGAAATAACACATATGGAACTAGGTTATTAAGTAACAACAATAACATCAATTGTTATTTTAAGACATGAATGTCTCCAGTTCTGGAACGCTTCTTGCAAGCTTTATCAAGAACAGTATTGTCAAGTGTATTTGACACCTATTGACACCAGAATCAGGTTTTCATCCTAATATAAAGTGACATGAATTTACGTCCCGTACTGACAGACGCATGAAGATGCAATCAATATGAAGTACCTAATAAGAGACAGGTCTTTATATATATAGCCACCTCCGTATGTGCTAATGTCTGCTGAGACATCCTATGAGCAGATGTTCCATAAGAAACTTAAGCTTGTGAGGATCAGTGGAGGAAAATGGGGAAATAACATTTTCCCCAGAAAACAACTGCTATATCATAGCTTATATAAACCTGAAGTACAACATCTGAGCTAATGTTTTGAATTAAACTTCAATTAGCTCACATTATATAACTTTGTTAATCAACTGGATCATCTCATGAACTTTAGTATTACCGTGAATACTGTTCAGAAAGTAACAAAGTAAGTTATAACATTGATTAGACTTTATTGACAATTAAGTCAATATTAATAAGCTAAATGAATTTTTTAAGAAATTATATGATTTATATAAATTGCCTAATTAAATCTCCATGCCTAATAGCTTTATCGATTTAAAATAGATTCTTCCATCGATAATGTAATTTAAATGATTTCTGTATCAATTATGATTAATTATCTTGGTCCCCTATTGGAGGGTGAGGGATTCAAACTGTGCCACTGCAAGGTTGCCATTGTTGGGACCTCGGGCAAGGCCCTTAATCTGATGCCCAGAAGCTTCTTAAGGGGATGTGTAACCCATTGATGTACAGGATGAGCCAAGAGAATAGGTTAAAGTTAAGCCAGTGGACAGTGAAAGAGTAAAAGAGAGAGATCAGGACCATTTAACCTGTGGACTACTACCAGTTAATGAGGACGGCTTAAAAAAAGTGTTTATAATGACATAGCTTTCAAATATAGATACGTCATGTATTGAGATAATCAAAAGAATAATATTATTTGTTTGCAATATATTTGCATTAATTCACTTAAAATTAAACAAAAGATTAAATACTTGTCAAGTGGGCCTCATAGGTCAGTTTTTTTTCCCACTGTTTCCAAAATTTAGAATTTTTATCATCACAGTTTCTAATAGTTCTAATAGTTTCTACTTATAATAATTATAATCACTACATATTCAGGCGGCACGGTGGTATAGTGGTTAGCACTGTCGCCTTGCACCGCCAGGGTCCGGGTTCGATCCCCGGCCAGGCTCGATTCCCGTCTCTGTGTGCATGGAGTTTGCATGTTCTAATTGGCGTTCCCAAATTGCCCGTAGTGAGTGTATGTGTGTGTCTGTGCCCTGCGATGGATTGGCACTCTGTCCAGGGTGTACTCTGCCATGTGTCCCAAGTCTCCTGGGATAGGCTCCAGGCTCCCCGTGACCCTGAATACAGGATTAAGCGGTAATGAAGATGAGTGAGTGACTATATATTCATTCACTATATTGCTTATCCTTATCCCAAGGAACTAAGTTATGAGGCAAGGTAGGCCCTGAACAGGACGACAGTCCATCATAGGACAAACACGCACACACTTTGGAATTTGGAATTAATAATTCAATTAATCAATGATTTGGGAATGCTAATTATCCTACTCTGCTTGTCTTTGGACAGAGGGAGAAAATTAGAGTACCCAGAGGAAACCCACCATGCATGAGGGGAACGTGCACACTCCATGCACACGAATCCAAGGCACAAATCACAAACCTCCCTCCTTTAATATAAGCATATACAGTAATGTATATATGCCGAGTTGCCGGCACGTATCATGCCACTTGGTTTTAAGGGTAATCCCAGGATACGCGAGGCCACAGTACTAACCACTACGCCACCATGTCACATACAGTAATGATTATACACTTACCTCAACATCATCAGCAAAACCCTAGAATATCGAATAAGTTAGTAAGATTACTTCTTTCAGGACTGATCTAGTTTAGAAACATTGTGCTCCTCTTTCAACAAAGGCTTTTAATGCAGATTATGGAGAAAAAAAAAAGACAGTATAATTGTAGAATATCCCTATTATATTCATAATGCATGATAATTAGCCCTATTCGGGATTCTGGGTTCAGTTCTGTTCACAATCCATATTTCTTTGTATTGTATTAATCTTTAATGTATATCTCAATGAACTGTGCCTCGGACTGTGCGCATTAAGAATATTTGTGTATCTTGTGTAATATGTGTAATGGTGTGCTAGAGGGACAGCTAGTAATTTGTGTATCTTGTGTAATATGTGTAAAGCATAGTAAATATTGTTGGACATCACACAATGACAATAAAGATAATCTATTCTATTCTATATTCTATTCTAAAGAATAGTGGAAATTCAGATTTACATTGGCATTAGGCTGAACATAAATCTTATGCATTAACTAAGGCAACATTTTGGTTCCCTTTACAGAAAGCCTCTACTCACTTCCCCTCTGCACAGTAGAAGAAGCTCCCAGTCTGTTTTTGATCATGTTTAGTTACAACCCTCAAGCTTCTGGATTCAGTTGATCTTTCTGCCCTCAGATTTATAGCTGGTGACAGATACGGTACATATGATGGTGCTGAATGCTAAAGTTGAATCGCCTCAACGTGTGCGAGGCAACTTACAGCATAGGGTCCTGATCACCCTTTTGGCCGGAGTATATATCATATCTATCTATATTGACCTTGGGGAATGAACTCGATCAAACTCATTTTATTGACTGGATCATGCTAGAGGGCCCTTGAGTGTGGACAGACCTTGGAAAATCTGGTTTTAAGTACTGGTCAATCGTAAAGCACAGAAATACTCCACCCACCTGTGTCATACTATTACAGTAAATATAGCTGTGTTTTAGTTTAGTTGTTTTTTCTTATGATGGTATTGATTTAAAATTTTATTGTTAAAAGTTAAAAAAAAAGAAGTAATTGCTTAAAAGTAAATATAATTCTCGTAGCTGGTTGTATTATTGAATGTTTTACTGTTTTGTTTCTATTTTTGCGAATAATATTTCATAATCATAAACATATAAAAAAGGAAAAAAAAGAAAAGAAAACAACAAAAATTTTAATGATATATACATACTAAAAATCAAGAGTTTGGAAGCATGTTCTAATGCCATGGGCTTTCCTGATTTTTATTTCTTTCGACACTGTTAATGCTGAAAGCATTTTTACAAATAATCTTAGAACAGTTGATATTGAGATGTATCTGCTACTTATGCTCTGTAAATCCTTCAAAACGGCTCTAATCTGAGGTGCTGTTTGTTGATTGGTGATTTCTGAGGCTGGTGACTCTAAATGAACTTCTCCGCTTCAGCAGAGGTAAGTTTTGGTCTTGCTTTCCTGGGATGGTCTTGCAAATGCACTCCACACAATACTGTTCTTGCAAGAACTATTCAAGAACAGCCAATTTTCATGTCTTAAAACAACAACTGACTGCTGTTGTTATTACTTAATTACCTAATTCCATATGTGTGTCTATATATTTCATAGTTTTGAGAGAAAAAAAAATCCAGTATTTTTCTATAGTGTAGAAAATAAATCACTAAACAAAAAGATTTAATTAGAATGGGTGTCCAAACACACACACAAACTTCCCAGCCAAAATACTCACTCTCACTCACTTATCATCATCTGTACCGCTTAATTCTGTATTCAGGGTCACGGGAGGTACTGGATCCTATTCCAGGAGACTTAAGGCACAAGGCAGGGTACACTCTGGACAGGGTGCCAATTCATCGCAGATCACACTCACATACACTCACTCACACACTCATTCACACACTATGGCCAATTTGGGAATGCCAGTTAACCTAACCTACATGTATTTGGACTGTGGGAGGAAACCCACCAAGCACGGGGAGAACATGCAAACCCCATGCACACAGAGACGGGAATCGAACCTGACCGGGAATCGAACCCGGACCCTGGAGGTGACCCAAGGTGACAGTGCTAACCACTACACCACCGTGCCGCCCCATCCAAAATAATAATAAAAAAAAAATAGTCACACAATAATATTTAATTGGACCACTATTTGCTTTGTTTTTGACCGATAAGCTTATGCAATTTCACAACATACAGTATATTCCATCCAGAGTCACATTAACTCCTCCCCAAATCTTGTATTGATATGGTTTCTCTCTTTTTTTTTTTTCTTTCTTATTCTGTTGCATTGCTCATCAGGCCTGAAACTGAAATCGAGCTGAAGTTTGTTAAGACAAGCCCGTGAAGCAAAAGTCTTTGTCTATGGAAAGACATTGTGGTGAATTTTTTCTCACCGATTTGTTGCTGCCTATGGCGCTCCCTGCACAGCACTGATTTACTGTATAGTATCTGCAAATGCCTAAGCCCTTAAAGTAGAACTCATTTAGTCCAGGCTACTAAAGTGCCTGAGGGACAGGTCAGTGAGCAGCAATAATCTTCTTGAAAGTAGATTGAAAGTAAAGATTGCCAACTTTCGAGTTGCTCTCAGCAATGCCTCACTTTTATTTCCCTCTCAGTGTTCTAGAAAAAGCAAGACGAACCCTTCATTCTGCAGCACACATGGTCAGATGAACACAGAGTATCGGATGTATTAAGAAACACATTTACTGTTGACTGCTTGTTTACCCAATTTAAGTACATAGTGAACTTTAATCCAGTCCTTTAATTTAATCCAGTACTGTGAGGACATTTTGTACCCGGAACAAGATGCCAGGGACTGGACAGCAAAATTGCACACCACCCACACATTTTCAACTAAGTCTTGACATCATGCTTACAGCCAGAGATGCTTAGTATTATTAGATTCGACTGCAATTTATACACAGTGTGTGTGGATTGCTGAAGGTAAATGGCCTTAACCTCTTGGGACCTGAATGTCCCCATATCATATTTCCCAGCTATACTGCCTATATATATATATATAAATATCTGTGTGCAATCCTCATAGGAGGACCATTGAGTATATATTTTTTCCCAGATATCTTTCAATTTGAAGTCATTGATTAAGTTCATAGTTATCGAGCACTAATAAAGAGAAACAGCGAGGAGAAAATGCAATATACACAACAGTACAGTCCATGTCTCAAGAGGTTTATGTGTGTGAAGGCTAGAGGGCCATAAATTGTTCAATTTTCTTGGCATATGTTGTTTTCTGCAGAGCTGGATAGTGTCATATTTGACTGCAATTTATATACAGTATGTAGCTCCTGTCATCGTCACATCAACATCCACCGCTCATCCAGGCCCCATGATGAATCCATATTGGCAGTGGCTTGTGGATAATTGAACTCACCTGGTTCCTGATACTTGTAACTCTAACTGACGTCCATGTACAGTACAGTAGGTACGGCAGTTCAATCACTATCAACAGTATTCCTATAAAAAAGGTTGTTTCTCTGATTGTATTTCTTAGTGTTTGATTTTTTCACGTCTCGCCTAGAGTTGCATTTGCTAGTCAAGTAGTGAACTAACGCATCCGCTAGTTTATACTGTAGAAAACAAAAACTTCAAAGGCAATGATTAAAGTACAGCCATACCTCGGCATACGAACATGAATTTTCACCTGCAGAATTTTGCAATAAACTGGGCGTTTGAAACTTGTTTACATCTGTGCAAAGCCAAGCGAAACAAGTTAATTTTTTTTTTCCTTTGGTGGTGGTGTTTTTTTTTTTCTTCTCATTTTGTTCAAGATTTAGTGAAGTGGGTCCCAAGGATGTTAGCAAGAACAGTAGCAAGAAGAAAAAGGAGCCACTTTCAGTTTTGTTCTTAAAGCAGCCAGTGTTATGCGCTAAAATGCCCCCCTGCCATGGATTGCCCCCCCCCCCCCCCACACACATAATCTCTATTAAATATTATAATTAGAACATAAATTCGACGGGTTATTATTATAAATTATGCCATTACTATTATAGCCGTCGAGACCATTAATACAAATTCTTGCATAATGTTTATTTTTGTGGCACATTTATTTGCCTGGGATTTGTCACATAATACAAAAATGTTTCCACTAAAATATTTATGACAAAATGATTTTTATTATAAAATAAGCAATATAAAAAATACATGTATACAGTATGAAAAATATATAAATAATATTTTAAAAATCCTATATAACGTATTTTTTTAATATTGCTTATTTTATAATCAAATTCGTTTGGTGTCATTTTTAATTTGTAAATCATAAACCTATGAATTTGTGTTCTAATATAATATTCGATAGAAATTATGTAGGGGCGGCAATCCGTGGCAGGTGGGCATTTTAGTGCATAACACCGGTACCAAGAGGATTAATGTATTAATTTCATATTTTACTTCATTTGCATGTCTTTTATAAATGTTTTAAATGTTGCTATATGCAAAAATATGATTATAGTGTTGGAAATTGGTAATATTGGTAATATTTTTGGATGGCTGAAATTGATTATCTGCATTTACATTATTTCTTATGGGAAAATATTTTCACAATGTGAAATTTCACCTTAAGCACTCGCCTCTGGAAACGGATTAACTGCTTATGCCGAGGTACCGCTGTATAAGGAGGGCTTCATTTATAGATATAAGCTTCCAAGTTGAAAGCTCTCGGTTCCTGAATCAATTACAAAGGGGTGTTCAAGTCAAACCCGGACTGGTACTGAATTTTTTTGGGAATTAAGGCATAATGACATTTACAGAAGACTTCAATTACAATACGGTGATGAAACTCTTAGCCGCAGTAAAACATTTCAATGGTGCAAACGATTTAAAGAAGCTGTAGTTTTGTGAATGATGATCCTGGCTGCAGTCGTTCATGTGAACACTCCGCGGGTGGAACCTTAAAAATCGACAGATCTATCAGTGGGAGCGGGACACACAATCACACAAATAACACTTGCACATTACAGGAAGTTAAAGTTATTGGCAGATCCCGCATACAGTCCTGATCCCGTTCCAAACCATTTCCATGTGTTTGGGTCATTGAAATAGTTCCTAGTGGCTCTGGTGTACTTAGAAATCTTTGTACATTTTATGCAAGTGCTGTTGAAACGCTGGGATAAGTGCATTTGTGTAGCAGGGATTATATAGAGAAATAAAGGGAGTTTTACTCTCATAGCGGTGTTCTGTTATTCTGCACAATCAAAAGTCCCGGTTTGATTTGAACGCCCCTCTTGTTAACATGTTCAAGTAAAAGCCCTTAAATAGTGAAACATAATACACAGATTATTTCAATTAATATGTATTTAGTAACCTGTGACTAGTGAGACTAATCTTACTAATCAATTTATTTTCAAAATTTCAAAATTTTCAAAACAGGTTACTTGAAAAAACTAACATTTATGCAGTCTCTATTTTGCCCTTCCTTCACTATGGATTGCTGTGCATATCAGAGCAGAGCAGCCTGACATTTGACCATTTCCAGTTTTAAACCATGAGTTTGTCTGCTGAATTGCATTGTTAATAAGCACATATATCCATCTGCCACCACTTTTTGACACATACTGTATCTGTACACAATGCCACAACTAGTGTAAATATACTGTACACTGTGTATCTTCTCACGGTGTGTTGTGACTCCTCATGCTCAAATTGGAGCCCTCAGGGTGGATTGTGCTTCTGGCAGGCTTTAATCATCGGGCTCAGTCTGTGTGACAGCTGGAAGACGAGTCCAACCCATCAGAGGTCAAGGGATCACTGGCGGGCCTGGTGTATATTGCTGGAGAAGTGTGAATCATATTAAAGCAGGTTCTCTCTGTAATTAATACCACAAGGGTAAATACGATGTAGGTGTGGAGTTAGAACTACAAATTCGGAGAAAATGATAATGATACGACAATGATAATTGCAACAATTCAATTACTGTGGAACGACTGTGTGATGTTTATTCTTTTTTAATCATTCTGAAACACATGTCAGGTGCAGAAACACTGACTGGTGAAGTGTGTAATAGGTTTTTGTGCTCCTCGGCGAAACCCTAGTGTTGAATCAACTTTCAGAGTGTTGACATCGGCTCCTCCAAGCAATAAGCCCACCTAGTCAACAACGCTATTACACAGTTTGTTCCTGAAAACAAAGGAAAAAGGTTGCATTGTGGTGGTTTGACTATTAAGGAACCACTGAAGATAGGAAATGTTTTTAACAAACTTCGTGAAGACACTAAATAAACTTATTGTATTAGACCGACATATGGTATGCGCCAAAATATACAGTACTGAAACTGTTCGAAACCGTTTGTCAATGGGGCAAAGCTTTAGACACACATGTTCCCAGTAGTGAATAGAAAGTTGTGCAGTTGTTAGAAATGGGTCTCTCGATGGAGGAAAAAGTATTCATAGCAGTCGTGAACAAGGTGAAAGAACAATTCCTTCCCATACCCATCCCATTCCCCCGATCTTACACCACCTGATGCCTACTTGTAGGGAATGTTAAAGGAGAAGGTGTTCAACTGTGAAGATGCCCTAAGCAAATCGTCGCCTTTTGCAGGAGTCATTGACACATGACACATGCTCCTGACATGTGTTTCATACTGTCCACAGTGAGGCGAGGCACACACTTACATTACGCATACTGTGGTCAATCAGCACACTAAGGGTTGGAAGGGTAAGGGTGTGCACGTTAGGTTCTTTCTTTCAGGAGAAAAAAACTCACAACATTAATTTCAGTACTGCATATTTTGGTGCATACATTACTTACTGTACTCTCCTTCATACAAAAGATATTCAGTGCAGTGGTTATCACTGTCGCCTCACACCACCATGTTCTCCCCGTGCTTGGTGGGTTTCCCCAGGTACACCGGTTTCCCCCTAAAGACATGCAGATAAGGCTAATTGGTTTGGTTGTTATCTGTAGTTACTGAATGAGTGCCCTGCAATGGATTGGCACCCTGTCCAGAGTGTACCTGGCCTTATGCCCTGTGTTCTGTGGGATAGGCTCAAGGCCTCCAGTGACCCTATATACTGTACAGGATAAGCGGTATAGAGAATGAGTCCGAGCATCATTAAGCACATTATAGATCTGTAACATATCCAGGGAACAAACCTTGGATTTCAGGCCACCAATTACAAATACAGTACATTCATATACACAAATTTACATCTAGTGGCAATCTACATACATGTTTTTGGGGGTGGAAGGAATCCGGAGAACATAAAGGAAACCCAGATGGACACAGGGAGAACAGGCAGCACTCAGGACTGAAAGTGATAAAATATACCCCTTAAAATATACTGTATAAAAATTTTTTTTAGCTCTTTTAAACCCACTGCCATGCTCCATTAGGTTTTACTGCTCCTACCGGTTTATTCAAAAAGTCACGTTATCAAGAAAATTCATATTCTGGTTGGATGTACAGTGTGTGTACTGTATGTCTGGCGTGTATATGTGTATAAGGAGAAACAAAGATGTAGAGAGAAATGAGGACTATTTTTCATTGCCTTCCCTATCACGTATACGGCCAAGCTCAGAGGGTGAATGAAAGGACAGATTGGTCATAAAAAAGAGGAGAGGAGACATAAATGCTCTGCGAGAAGGGTCACCTACTGCCTAAAGCTTCGCCAGTAAAGAGCTGTTACCCAACCAAAATAAAAATTATAGAAAGCAATGAATTTAATGAAAGACTGAAGGTGGCAGGTTCAGCGGATGAAAGGGGACAGCTGGAGACTACCCGATGATGTCATCGCATATACGAGATAAACAAAGGGACATGAAGGACAGGAAGTTTGACGCCAGGGGACCAGCCACAGATGCAGCGCCTGTTGCTTTGAAGCAGTGCCAGGCATGCATATTGTGCTAGCTGTCACTTCAGCATCCTGACATCCCCACACGTGAGTCAATCCACACAAATTCAGAATATTCAACACCGTGACAGCATCCTAACTATCTTTAATGAAGTCATTGACATGCACCTATCAAAGAGGAACGTGGTCCTGCTGCTACATAGTGTACGGTCAGGATTATCAATTCATGAGCATATGTTTTCCCCAGCGAGGGAGAGAATCATGCTAGGAATTGTCTGGCGCAGAGAATGACTGGGGATGTTGAACTGGTGCCATGTACTCTACCAGTATATTTAAATATTGACACCATCAGGTGCATGTGCTACACTAGGTGTCATTAAATTCATGCATGGTGCTGAAAAACCTAGTGAGCGGAATGGAAAATCTATTTTTATGCTCCTGCCTGAAGGATATGATATAACGGTGTCTATATTAAAAAGGATTACCGGCAGGGTGATATGATAATTCAGTTTGAATTGCTAGGGAACATTCAATGCACGTCTTATGTCTTCATTTTGAGAAGGGCAAATGCGGTTTAGCCAAATAAGTAAATGACAATCAGAGTGATCTATTTGGACTGTTGATTTCACTAAAAGTACATTTACATGTTGGATGCGACACTAATGCACGATAAGAGCCTGATAATTAGATTTAAAATGACGTATGGAGAAATTGATATATTAGTGCCTTAAGGCCACAAACAAAGAACTTTAAACCTGACAATTGAAACGGTCCCTACAGTACATCCTGAGGTTTTCCCCCCCATTGATCCCATGATGTGACAATACAGTTTACATGAATTACATTATTTTATGTAAAAAAAAAATTAATAAATAAAAACACACAAAAAAAATTAAGAATTTATCAATTTGTTATTTATTATGAATGTGTTATCATCGATATGATGACGTTTTCTGTTTTTATTGAAGGAATCCAAAATAAACTGCATGTGTTTGTCATATTAACTGAAAAAAAGAAAGAAATTAAGGGAATTAATATTTAAATTATAACTTATGTGGCACAGTGGCGAGGTGAGTTTTCTCAGGGTTCTCCGGGTGAAGACATGCAGATTACGTTCATTAGCATTCCAAAATTGCCCGTAGTGTGTGTGTGTGTGTGTGAGAGAGAGAGAGAGAATGTTGACCAGAGGTCCTACGGTCTCCATTTGGACAACAGAGGATCCTAGATGAAGGAATGGGGATACAATGTAACTGTACCAATGGCTGTTTTAAGAGCAATTATACTACAGTTAGTACCGACCGAGTACTTTAATTTGATTGGACAAGAGGCATTCCACGAGTGGTGATAATAAACTGTAACAGCACTGGGACACTTAGCTATACTGTTTGTGGCACTCCGTGTCCTGTTGTTCTTTACACTAACTGTGTGTCACAGCACGGGTGGGTTTGTACGGTCGCAGTACTTAATCCTGAGGCATCCAGAGAAGGACCAGCTCCAGCTGGATTCTGCTTTGTGATGCTTTGGAGCTACACATGCTGCTCCTGAGCTCTCAGTGATCCAAACCCCCTTGTGCCCTCTGCACCTGTCTGACTCATACTGGTGTCGAACTGGACTCCAAGTTAACTGAGACATCGTCTGTTATATTGAATTTCCAACTGACTAACACACACTAACAATCTGTCTCCTTAGCAATTCGCTTCTAAACATTCTGTGCTGTTTTGTTCACAGCTAACATGAGCTACTAGGCTAACAAACCGCTAACAAAAGGCTTAATCCCAAATACCGCTCTGAGTTCTGATTAGGGCACTACTTGGTACAGTATATGGAACAAGTACAAGTGGAAGTTGATTGTACACCCTACATAGTGCACTAGCTAAAGTGCACTTTCCTTCGCTTTTTGGGATCCAACTTTCAGCCTTGTTTATGACACCGATTATTATTTGCTAACTGACAGTAATTAGCAACGCCAGTCGTGGTTAGTTGGTTCAAACTGTATTGACATTCAGTACAATACCGTGTGATATTGCTTTAGACCCTTAATAATAAAACCCTTTTTTTGTGAAAACTGTCTCATACAGTACCAGCACACCAACACTTTGGCCTTTTTGAGTTTTATTCAGTCTTCTTAATTGTCATACAGTATCTGGTTGGTGCAAAGGTGTGGATTAATTTTATCTAACAGCATGAGACAGATAGATAGTATAGTACATTTTACTTTTTAAAGTTAATATACAGGGACTTGAACAGTTGCTGCACATAGTCCAAACATATAATAATAATAAATATATTAATAATATAATAAATATATTTTATGTTATTGTTAATATTGTTAATGTTCGTGTGTTATTTACAGTAAGTGTTATTGTATAACTAATGAAAAATTATATATTCATTGATGCAGTGATGGTGTTTGTTAGGAGATATTGATGTTGCATTTATGCAAAGAATCTTAGGTCCCAGCAATTTGTAAGTTAAGTTCAGCATTCATTCATCACCTATACATCACTGCACAGTGAAACTGGAGCAGACAGGGTTAAGGGCCTAGCTCAAAGGCCCAGCAGAGGCAACCTGGCGGGGCTGGGGTTCGAACCCTCAACCTTCTGAACAGAAACTCAAAAAGTTCGGGTGATAAAGCCAGGGTTTAGAACTTGGGTTTACATGCGTACAGTTCAGTCTTGTATCTGCTGAGCTAAAGCAGTAATAGTAATAGTGCTTTGTACATTATCCTAGTTCAAGGAAGTCTTCAGGACAGTGTACTGTACAGTACAGACCAAAAGTTTGGACACACCTTCTCAGTCAAAGAGGTTGAATTTGTATAATGGCAAGAAAAAAGCAGCTAAGTGAAGAAAAAAACGAGCGGCCATCATTACTTTAAGAAATGAAGGTCAGTCAGTCCGAAAAGTTGGGAAAACTTTAAAAGTGTCCCCAAGTGCAGTCACAAAAACCATCAAGCGCTACAAAGAAACTGGCTCACATGCGGACCGGCCCAGGAAAGGAAGACCAAGAGTCGCCTCTGCTGCGGAGGATAAGTTCATCCGAGTCACCAGCCTCAGAAATCGCAGGTTAACAGCAGCTCAGATCAGAGAGCAGGTCAATGCCACACAGAGTTCTAGCAGCAGACACGTCTCTAGAACAACTGTTAAGAGGAGACTGTGTGAATCAGGCCTTCATGGTAGAATATCTGCTAGGAAACCACTGCTAAGGACAGGCAACAAGCAGAAGAGACGCGTTTGGGCTAAAGAACACAATAAAGACCACAATAAAGAAAACTCTTTGAATGAGAAGGTGTGTCCAAACTTTTGGTCTGTACTGTATGTTAAGCTTCTTGGTAAAATAACATGCTGCATTTTTTTTTGTCTCATTAACTGCAGAAAAGAGAACACAGAAAAGGGTTTCAAAGAAACAACAGTTTGTAACATACACAATAACAGGAAATAATCTGTCTCATGGACATTCTGTAAACAATGTGGTGGTCAGTTCATGTGTAAAATTATTCCTTATGCTCCCAGAGCCACTCTTTCACAATTTGAATCCTGGAATATGCCTGTTCCATCAGGGAAGAAGAAAAAAAGTGCCACAGATACGTACATGAGTGTTTTCATCTCAGGCGCATGGAACAGCTGAACTCCCCTTAATTAAGAGCCTGATTTCAGTTTGTTCTGCATAATACATCAGTAAACTTGTAGATCGATCTCATCTGGTTTGTTACAAGTGAATTATAATTTTTTGGGAAAATAAGCTTTCATTCCTGAGCATACACTCATAGCAAACATTGACAAGAAATAACCTTTGCACATGCACGCACATATCTACCGCTCATTAGGATAAGCGCCACTCTCGTCATGTCGAATTGCCAAATATTGTCATGCTACACCCACACACATGCTCCCAGAGTGTATATCTCTCTCTTCTCTCCTCCCTGGCTCTCAGATTCCTCTGCCTGACACACTTTCATCTACTGCCTCTCTCTCATCGTGGCCAATTATACTCACAACCCAAATGCACAACAAGAATGACAGCGGGGATGGAAATGATCAAACTGAATATTCAAATTGCTTTTTTTTTTAAATATATTTTTAAATCCAAGTACGGCACGTGCTTTGCCGCAGTGCCATGACATTTATCACAATATGCGGATTGTTGTCAATATACTATGATGTGCACTTTATATAGCTGCATCAATATGAAAAAGCAAAGGAGAGCATAAAGTAGACATAAGTCCTAGAGGCACAGATTGAAGTAATATCAGGGCATCAGCATGAGCGCTGACAGCAAAAAAAAAAAAAAGCTAAAAAAAAAAAATTAATAAGAATACATCACATCACTTTATATTTATGTGGTGAAACGTCTGAGGTTGCTAGTATTATCACTGAATGTGTTTCAGTCTGGTGTATTCAGAGTAAAGCTTTGGTGGAGTACATGAGATAATCAAATAAACCACCGCCATGAAACCTGAGTGGTTGTGTGAACAGGGATCAATCCAAACCAAATCTAATCTCACTCTCTCTCTCTGCGTCTCAGGGGACGGTAATAAACCTGTAATCCAGGAGGTCATTCCCACCTCTATCACATCTAGCTTGAAGAAGTAGTGGCAAATGTCGTTCCGCACCGATAGTGCTGTGATCGACAGCGATGTCCCCGATGACTCCAGACTTTCTTTGAAGGTGTCCTTTCCATCAACTTTAAACCCACTGAAAGGTGAAGTAAAAAAACATCGATTATCTCGTCACGGGGGGATATTTTAGGCAGAAAGTGAAAAGTCTGGTTTGGAAGTTGATGTGTTGGAAGCAGGAAAAATGGGCAAGTGCACGGAACCGAACGACTTTGATAAGGGTTTGACAAATTGTGATGGCTAGACCACTGAGGCAGAGCATGTACAAAGCGACAGGTTTTGTGGCGTGTTCCTGGTATGCAGTCGTTAGTACAGTACCTACCAAAACCAGAAGTCAAAGAAAGGACAGACAGTGAACCGGTGACAGGGTCATGGGCAACCAAGACTCGCTGATGCGCATGGGGAGCAAAGGCTAGTCTGTCTAATCTGATCTCACGGAAGAGCTAGTGTAGCACAAATGGCTAAAAAAGTTATTTCTGGCTATGATAGGACGGTGTCAGAAGACACTGCTTACATTGTATCGAGCTTCATAGCCGTGAACCAGTTAGAGTGCCCGTGCCGGCCCCTGTCTACTGCTGTAGTGTGTACAATGGCCACACAAGCATCAGAAATGGTCCATGGAGCAATGCGAGGTGGTGAATAACATTTTTCTTTTAAATCACGCCTTGCTCAAAGGCCCAACAGGGACAACTTGGTGGTTGTGGGATTTGAACCGGGGACCTTCCAAACCATAGTCCAATGCCTTAACCACCTAGTTTGTAAATGAGTGTGTGTGTGTGTGTGTGTGTGTGTGTGTGTGTGTGTGTGTGTGTGTGTGTGCGTGCGCGCGCGCGCCCTGCGGTGGATTGGCATCCTGTCCAGGTATATCCTGCCTCCTGCCCTAAGTTTCCTTCGATAGGCTCCAGGCCCCCTGCGACCCTGTATACGGGATTAAGCGAGATAGACGATGGGTGAGAGCGAGAATAATAAGCACACATTAAATATACAGCAAGTACTGAATATATGATTCGAGATATGTTTTAAAACTCCATTTATTACCTCTAACATGAGCATGTTAAACTGACATTTCATTTTCCCACTAGTGCCTTTAATTTAGTCCCTGGAGCCGATTCCTTCAAGTTCATTAAAATGCTAAAAGTCGAACATGCTCTAACCGTTGCCATCATGCTACAATTATTCACATCTCCTCCATTAATGCAATACATCTTCCCCCTTTAGCCATCCGCTGTGCATTTGCGCCTGCCTGCCTGTCAGCATCCACCCCAGAGACCTTCTACCTTTCTAGCTGAGGATTTCTGAAGCTTCAGTCAGAGGTGGGAAGGCCAAAGGGGGCAGATGGAGAAGACGTTCACCGGCAACAGACAGAGAACCGTTTCAACTCAATCTCCTGTGCCTTCAGAGCTTCCGCTAATGAGCAGTAATGTCACACGCTGTGCCCGTATCCCAATTAGCCCTGTCTTTGCTTCAAATTAAGAACAATCTCTATTTGGGAAAAAGGATCATGAAAGGTCTCATGAAGGTTACGGATTACTAAAGATCTTAGCAGATGTAGAGTCTCATTATGAAAACACTAATGACCCGTCAGGACCGGAGAAGACGTTTTATTTCGGTTCTTATTTCGGTTTCAGGTTCAGTCAAGCGTCTCTGCAATGACAACCGCTCAAAAAAAAAAAAAAAAAAAAAATCAATAAGGTCACTAGGAATCCTCTGGAAACTGTCAGAGGAGGGAAATTGCCTTATGGCTTTGCACTGCCTGTATTTCCTTTGTTATTTTCTTTTTCTGTTTCTAATGTGCTGGAAACATTCACTTCTTTTGACCTGTTACTGTTTTTTTTTTTTTTTTACTTCTTTATTTTTTACTTCAGTCCATTCCACCCCCCCCCCTCCCCCTATGCTCTTGCTTTAAATCTAACAGGAGGTGCCGGTGCATGCACCAGAAGCACAAATGAAATCACAGCTGTGCATTGATGTTTGCACCAACGCTATTAATCCTCATTTATCCCATTACAGCATTCCCTGATTTGCTTAAACAACTGTAATGAACATGCAGCAAAATAATGAATTACCTCGTCTTTCTTATGCCTATTTATTTAAAAACGACTTTATTACCTTTGTGTTTCGAGGTGAACTCTGGGTCCCTGACTAAATAGTCTGTCTTAATTATACAGGAGCAGATGTCAGGATGCAAAAACAATGAAAACATGAAAAGTAATTGAGAAAAGATAAACATCAGTTCACGGTACGAATGGAGTTGGATTTTGAATTTGAGCTCTCTGGAGCTTTATTGATGTAATGTCCTGCCACTTGCCAGGTTTTCCATTGTGGCGTTCCAGTCACTGATCAGAAAGAACAATCTTTAGTGATAAGTTAGACCGCATGACTTTCCACCCCATGTTTCACTGTTGTAATTATTTCAGCAGAGATTTCCAGGTAGACCTCATCATCTCGCACGGCACAAAAAGATCTCAGCGACAGATTAGGCTTTTGGTGCGTTATGATCGATGATTTAGCATGTACAGTATACGGTACGTAGCTGAGCAAGAAAGAGAGGAAAAAAGACAAAGAGAGAGAGAGAGAGAGAGAGAGAGAGAGAGAGAGAGATGATACTGATCACTAGCGAATTTTGAAGACACATTACACACATGGCATTGTGTGACCAGAGTATTATTAAGTTGATTTCCACTCCAGTCTAATTGTTCAGAAGGTGTTTATTCTCTATAACAGCTGCTCTGACTGTATTTCACATGATTCATTTATATTAATTTACTTCTTGACAGACAGGGATTTATACAGTATAGAGTTCTGTATATAGAAATCTTGAGCCAACCCTCATTTCTTCATATTACTTCCTTCATATTATTAAATTAAATGATGTCGATTACATTAAAGAAATGGAAAAATGAGAAAAAAAAATTACTGTGACAGTCTGCAACATGCCTAAATATACACTTTCATTTATTATTATTATTATTTTTTTTATGTAACAACCTCAACAGCAGCCTCATTTCCCCTCTCGTCTGTTCCAACCACACAGCATTCAGCACCTGTTTCTCACTTATTAATGCCTGAAGTTAGGTGGTTTTTATGCTTGTGTGGTTCATAGGTCACTGTAAGGCTTAACAAAAAAAAAAAAAACACATTTCTCTGAAAACTGGTCAGGAATGAAATTAGAGCCAAAAGTCTTTTAGGAACTATACCTCAAGACTACATTAAAACTACAAGAAAGTTTGCCTCTTTGGAAGCAAAATATGAAGAAATGCGGGGTGGCTCAAGACGATTAAAAAAAAAATTTTTTTTACAGTACTGTAATCTGTATAGATTTTAAAAACATAATATTTAATGCACTATTGAATACACTAAGCGTTTCATATTTACATTTTTTTTATCTTATATTTATGTAAGGTGTTGGCAGTGTTACCACCAGTGCGGATAAAAGTGAGGAGCGAGAGAGAGAACATGACCATTTTGTTTATGATGAATGAATACCTGTTTAGAAGGACTATAAAATAATATATCCATGAAACAGCCGTCCATACTCAGGCTTAGTCTCTTTTACTTACATTTGTATGTAACAACTGTATTTGTACACAATATACAGTATGAGGGGCATTCGAGCCAAACCAGGACTTGTGAGGAATAACAGAATATGAGAATTATTTTTATACTAAACCCCCCTTTATTACTCTATACAATCCCCTGCTACATTAACGCACTTATCTCAGCATTCCATTAGTACTTGGATTCCATCAAGGTTTTCGCAAAGAAAGTTTTCGCAGTACGCTGGACTCATAGTCAGACTGCCAGCCTCATGCCCTGGCCTCCCAGGAACTCCTTTAATGTTCCCTACAGGTGGAAATGACTTAGTGAGGTCAGGACTGTACGGGGGATGTAGGAATAACTCCCAGCCAAATTCCTGTAATGTGCAAATGGTGCTGGTGCCTGAGTGTGTGTACAGTTCCCACAGACGGATGAGTCTCTTCTGCAAGTTGGCGACAAGTTATATGTCAATTTTCAATGATCACTACAGGAACGACTTATAGCTGAGCAATAGTATATTGGGCTGAATCGACATTCCCGGACTTCTTTAAAACAGTTGCACCATTCAAATGTTTTACTGCGGCTAAGATTCTAGGCTAGAAAGCCTCCTGTAAAATGTTCATTGGTTTTATGCCTTCATTATCATCATTATTACATTATTACAAGTTCCCGGTTTGACTTTGTAATGGAGTTTCACGACTTAAATGAGTTACGACAACATATTTCCTCATATTGTCCTTCCGATGTAGCTAATATCAGATAGCATTAGCATTAAATATTACTGATATAAAATGTATTAAATCTGTATATATGTGTGTGTGTGTGTGTGTGTGTGTGTGTGTGTGTGTGTGTGTGTGTGTCTGAGCGGGAGAGAACCATGCACGCTTTAATGTGCTTTAATATAAATATATGTGCCATTGTTAATGTTTTTAATACATTTTTAATGTAATCAATTTTTTACAAGGGGTAATTTAGATTGTTTGTGATTGTAGAGATTGCATTAAGAAAGCAAAAAAAAAGCATATTCGATCATAATCATACGTCTTAACAGACATAAAAATGTCTAACTTTACTGAGCGATACCATCAATTTATTTATATTATATTTATTATTCATTTTTCGAGACAGAGGAATCGCTTAACGAGAATCCACCAAAAGTAATCGTATAAAATCATATTGTATTTGATCGATTCATTGATTTCAAGTAACTGTTATATCCGATTAAAAATGTTTAAAACCATGAACGTTAAGGTCACAATCCGCACTGCGCATACATATGTTTCATTTTTAAATCAGATTTTAAATAGTTTTAAAAGTTTAATTGCAAGCTGTTTCTGTTTTTATTTTAAATCAAATTTTAAATAATGGTAAAAGTTTAATTGCTATTATTTTCCATTTCATTTTGTGATCATTTCCTTCTCTTTTATGTAATGCACTTTGAATTATCATTGTGTATGAAATGTGCTATACAAATAAACTTGCCTTGCCTCGCACTGCCTTAAAAGGAAGCACACTTACTTGATAGAATCTGATGCTTAATGTTTAAGCACTATGCTGAGATCAAACGTTCTGAATGCAGGCATTAGAGACAGACACAGACACTTTGAAAAACGACTACTTGCAGGACCCCGATCTAATAATTGCTCTTGGATCGTACAAAGTTAAAACCTTTTTTATTTAAAAAAAAAAAACATTTTAATATTCAAAACGTGTACACTCCTTTCCTGTCTAAATCACTTTCTGAGCCACGCCACCACTTCAGAGGCTGGTCCCATTACAGAAATTGGGTGTATAAATATTGCATCCGTGGCGTAACTCGGTGCTGCGTCTCATATGCACAGTATAACCTACTTTGACGCGTCCATTAAATATTTAACTAGTTCACTTCAGGCACGTGAGTGTATGTACCGTATGTGTGGGTTTGTGAGCGAGATAGTCACATAAAGGCTATGTAAATGTATAGTGTGTGGGGGCGATTTGGCTCTGCGGGCTGTTCGTCTCAGCCGGGCTGAAGCGCCTGCACACTCGCATCTCATCAACCTGGTTGGGAAAATGAAAGGAAACGCGAGAAAGCGGCAAGAGCAGAGACGAGCCTGGTTTTAATCATTTCTGCTTCACGAAGCTTGCACCTGCACGCTCAGTGGCCCTTATTTGAAGAGCCTAGTAATGTCCATCACCCACAGAGGATGAAGAGGAGGAAGAGGAGAAGAAGGAGGAGGAGGAGGAGGGATGAATAAGCAAAGACAGTCCGGTTTAAAGAACTACCTGAAATGTCTGGGGTTTATATACACTTTAAATTATACACACAAGCATCACTGGGTAAATACACACACGATCAATATCTAATAATATGTGCCATTTGCATTGGCGTATACAGCGAGATGAAACTGAATTGCTTTGTAGGTAAGTCTGCATAAAGGGTCAGTGATATTTGAATTGCTTCGTTTTGCAGAAATACTATTCTACTCTGAAGAGCTTCCATTGCTTATTGTTGTTCTGAGGAAACTCAGCATGCAGTCGAGGTAGGACACGAGCATGTAAAATCGGCATGTGGTTTATTCAGGCAAGTAGAACTAGAACTTAGTCTTAGCCAAAGTCTACAGCAGCGTTCAAAAACACAGACGGATGTGTCTTAAATAAACTCCTCTAAATATTTAAAGGTTCTATAAAATGCATATTTTAAACATACCGTATGCAATGAGTATTTATTATTAATCATTAATCGTTATTCGTTAAATAATACATTACATGCTTATGAATAGTTTATGATCAAACTCAAACTTTTAACGTTAAAAGCAACGTTGAATAAGCTGCCCGACCAAGGCTACGAAATCCGCTTTACGTTTTGGCAAACTACGAGTGCCTTGCACAGAGAGATAAAGATCACACATGCTGTTCAAAAATAATTAAAGACAAGATGAAGTGATTCTCCGCTTGATATACCGCTTTATCCAGTGTACAGGGTTGCAGGGGGCCTGGAGGCAATGCCAGGAGGATGCCAATCCATACTCATACACACACTCATGCAATTTGGGAATGCTAGTTAGCCTAACCCGCATGTCTTTGGACTGTAGAAAGAAAACAGGGTACCCGGAGGAAACCCACCAAGCACGGGGAGAACATGCAAACTGCACGCACACAGACCCGAGGTGGGAATCGAACCCGGAACCTGTAGGTGCAAGGCGACAGCGCTAACCTGATCTTATAGCACAGCAGATTTGGTAGGAAGCTGCCTGTCCTAAAGAGTTTCCAGAAACACTGACACTAGATATGTATTCCAAAAAATAATAAAATAATAATAATAATAATAATAATATAGAAAATTTCATATCAAAATATCATATTACTGTATGATCATATCAATGATTACACTGTTAGACTATTTCAACTAAATCCTCGTGCTGGAGGTTAGGATAAAAACTAAAGTATATACTGTATGCCTATTGATTTGAAATAAATTGATCGCCACTCCCTCGCCTGACCAATCAGAATCGAGAATTCAACAGCGCCACTGTGCACAAGCATAAGACACAGAGTTCAGTCATAGGCCAAACTATTGATTTAACTACAACGCTGGAATTCGGATTAATATATCAGATGGTCAGGGGGAAGAAACTCCAGCACTATAGCACTCTTGACCTTCTATAGAGCATTGTGTGATTGCTGCCATGACATTTAGACCCGTCCTGCAAGAGATCACTCCGGAGCTTATTGAGCGATTGGTGCTATATATATATATATATATTTTTTTTTTTTTTTTCTAGCCATCCAGTATTGTCACGGGAAGATAATAGAGTATATGATTCATATAAACTCAATAGCATCTCATTCTCGGTTGTATCACTGTGCACGTAAATGACAGGGACTTCACCTATGGCGACATGGGTGACATTTCTTTTCATTGTTGGTGCACAGGTCAGTCTGCTTATTTAAGTTCAAGGGAGACATTATAGCTGACAAGGGCTTCACTCAAAGCAGGGCGCTCCAGCAGGCCGGGGCCCTGAGGATTCACGCGTCCGCCGCACCTTGCCAGTTGTGTGAATTAACGATGTGAAAAAGCAATATGAACGTGTTGGTGACGTCTGATGTGAGGCGAGCGGTTTAGTACATGTTTAAAAGAGCAAACGGCTGCATATGGCAGTAAATGCTGCTCGCAACAACAAGTGAAGTGCACGCGAGCTTCTCGAAGACGGAATAACCTGAGGGACCTCTCACACATCTCCCCTTCCTCCCATTGTGCTGTGCTCTTTGCAGTGTGACGCCTTTCAAGCGTTTCTTACAAAGACAAGCAAAATGATGAAAAACAAGCAATATCCGGTCGATATTGCGTTTGCTTCGGAAGCTTTGGCACGGGTAATAATGTACATGAAAGAGAAGGCTGACTCTTTCAGATGTACATTAGAGCTTTCTTTATCTTATACACCCAGGCTGCTTCTAAAAAAGATTTAAAAGCCAGAGAAACTGGGTCAGGCTCGAGCTACAAGAGAGGAGGAGTGAGTACGGATTGTCAAGCTGTCAAAAAGCAAAGGAAGACAAGGCAGGCTTCTGTCTTCAGGCTCAATGTGTCATAAATTTTTCTTTTTGTTCAAAGAATTCCCCAAAACGCCTGAATTGTAAAGCAACCGATGCTGTTTAATTGTCTTTCATCTATCTTTAGGGTTAGGAATTTAACAACACAACTTAAAACAAAATAAATCCATGCATTTGATGTTACCGTGATTAACTGACAAGCTCAACTGGCTGTTTGATTCAGTAGTTCAGTGCGAAAACTTTCTCCGCGTATTAGCTTTCTTTCTTTTCTATTCTTTTTTTTTTCTTCTTCTTCTTCAACCTTGATCGCTACATGGACTCGTGACTTGCCTGTGAACCAAATTGAAACCATGCACACTCGCCAGCTTCAGGTTTTCTGCAATTTTATTGCCCTAAGACTAGCATATGGAACTATTTACAATGCCAAACCATCCACATCCAAAGTTGCTATTAAATGATAAGTGGGAACTGGGAAAATGAGGGAGTATTTTTTATTTACTTTTTTTTTTCTTTTTCTTTTTTTTTTTTTACCATTTCAGAGACATAATTTAGCATGACATAATTTAGCGAATTTCCTATGGTTCAGATTAGCATCCTAACATTTCCCATCCCAGAAAATTCTATGGAATTTGTTTGGCCGCATTAACAGCAGTGCTAAAACTCAGGGAAAATAAACAGGAATGGCTTGGATAGATTTGCACTGGCACAGAAGGCCTCGGCCTCTCACGCACACGCACACAAAGCACATCCTAATGCATAAGTGAAAACAGATGTTAGTCGCTTATAAAATGAGAGTGCGAGAGAGAGATTGTTTCTGCTCTTTTTTTTAATAAGACTGTAAGTGGTTGAATTACTGTGTGGCTAGACATTGCTTTAATTTTTGGAAATAAAGTCAACTCCAGAACTACTGTATAGGCACGCTTCAAGAAAATGGAAAACAAACAAACAGAACTGACTGATTACTAAGTTGATGTTACTGATTAAAATTTAAATATATGGTTCCTGAGCTGCTTTGAGTCACGTGACATTTCTGCGATAGTAATTCACAGTCACTGCTGTGTAAAGGATGTTGATTCATTACCTGGCTGGGAATATAGATTCATAGTGTGTGTCATACGGCATTTCGGATGTGTCCAAAGTCATCATGCCCCAAGCGCAGGTGTAAAAGATGTCCTGATATATGATGCTGCAGCCAATCATGATAGAGAGGGTAAATTATTATATATATATTTTTTAAGTATGGTTATATGAGTTAGGGAGACTTGTTTTACATTTGAGAGGTATAGTTTAGATTGTCCATAGTAAGTTGGATATGCTTGGCTTAGATGGAATTACTTTCCAGCCAATAATCAACCATGTAAAATTGCTCATTTGTCTCAAAAGAGCCATGCAAGCTTGAAGATTGGTGCATTTTATACACCACACTTTATATTGTGCTGAATCAAGCAAAGAAAACAACTGGAAATTGAGATGACTTGAACTGGGTTAAGAAACATTCAAAACATCATCAAAACCTGGAAGGATAGTGTTGAACTCAGTGGAGGAAATGTGGTCGGGGAAAAAAAAAAACACGAATGGATATCACTTAAATATTCGGTGAGGTTGCATGTATAGTGGAACCTCGGATTGCGAGTAACGTGGTTTGCGAGTGTTCCGCAAACCAAGCAAAGATTTTAAATAATTTTTTATTCGGAAACCGAGCAAGTATTAGTTTACGAGCGCCGAGTATCATGTATCACACATGTGACTCTTATTTTGACACCGAGCGTCACTCTCTCACCTCCCCCCCCCCCTTTTCTATCCTTTTCACCCCCTCCCCGGCTTCACAAACACACAGAAACTCTGCTCTGTTGCGATTCTTTTCAAAGGTAAGGTGCTGGTTCTTTTTTTTTTTTTTTTTACTTTATAGCAGTGACTCCCTTAGTATGCGCTCACGCCAGGTCAGAGAGATTTCTTTTTTCCCTGTTAAAACGGTGTTTCCGTTGTGTATGTGTGTGTGTTTGTTGTGAAACTTAAAAAGTGATTGCTTTAGAATGCGCTCACGCCAGGTCAGAGAGATTTCTTTTTTCCCTGTCAAAACGGTGTTTCCGTGTTTGTGTGTGTGTCCGTTTGTTGTGAAACTTAAGTGATTCTGTTAGTATGCGGTCATGCCAGTCTCGCTTTTTTTCCGTTAAAACGGCGTTTCCGCTGTGTTTATGCGTACGTTGTGAAACTTAAAAAGTGAGTCCGTTAATATACACTCATGCCAGTGTCAGAGAGATTTCTTTTTTTCCTGTTAAAACGGTGTTTCCGTTGTGTGTGTGTGTGTGTGTTTGTTGTGAATCTTAAAAAGCGAGGTGGGGAGAGGGAGGAGGAGTGTTACTGTGTAAAAAGAGGCGAGGAAAGGGGCTAATTCCACACACACACACACACACTGCGCGCACCAACGGAAACACTTATCTGTCAGGATTTATTTGTACTTTTTTTTTTAAAGATAAAGTGCAGATTAATTTGTTTTATTTTATATTTATTTTTTGGGGCTGTGGAACGAATAATTTGAGTTTTCATTATTTCTTATGGGAAACGATGATTTGGTTTACGAGTGTTTTGGAATACAAGCCCACTTCCGGAACGAATTATGCTTGTAATCCAAGGTTCCACTGTACTGTAAAAAATCAACAGTAAAAACCTGAACTATGTTCAATAGTGAAAGTAAGATAATTTCTACACTATACTGTATGCACACAATGTAATAAGAACTCGCAGGATTGGGACTAAGCAGTTGTGTGGCCATAAGAAATTTCATTGTTAGTGAAACTCATCAGGAAAAAAACGTACGGAGCATAAAGATTGGACATCGGAGCAATGCATCAGGGAAGCAATGCAGCCATCATGCATAGTGTCCACTGTACAAGCCTCTGGAGGCAGTGTTATGATCTGGGGGTTTCGTCAGTTGGTCAGGTCTAGGGTTAGCAGCGTTATGTGGCAATAACAAGTAATAAGTCACCTGATGAGTTGATTGTTCTGAACGACCAGGTTATCACATCTGTGCTGTTTTTCTTCCCTAATGGCACAGGCATATTCCAGGACTCTACAGTAATTTTTAAATAATGTTTCTGCGAGCATGAGAAATCATTTTTAACACATGAACTCACCACCGCGTAATCAAAGCTAAGGGTGACTGAATGAAATCTTAGAGTATGTGACGTTATTTGCCTTGCAGTGTACTGTATATAAACACTACCTAATACGCACACCCAACTAGGAAACTGAAATCAATACAAATCCCAATGAAAACTACAGATTACTATGCAAAAGGATAGCTTTATTGCTATTTTGCTAGTTTGTGGCCTCACCAAGAAGCTAATAAACTGACAGAGCCTGCTGGGTAGAAACAGAAAGGTAAGCTTCTTTGCTTTGCAGGATCAGTAACCGAAGAGGGTGGATTAATTGGCTGTTCAAGCCCAGGGAAGAGAAATATCGAGTGCCTTTACTGCAATTTAATGTAGATTAGGAAGGCCTGCAGCTGTCATGGTGAAATTTCAAGAGCTGAAGTTCTCGCAGAGCTGACAATAAGTGTTGGTTCAGATTGATGATTTGGTGCTCAGACTGCATAATATACTTCTGCAATAATATACTGCAAAAACTTTAGACAAAAAATGTGAACATCTCCAACCTTGTTAAAAAAAAAAAAAAAAAAAACTTTTAATTGGTGCCAAGCAGTTTTTTTTTTCCAACTTGCCACATGAACCAGGGTAAGATGTGAAGTGGCTTTGGCTTCATTACAGTCAGATGTGCATGTATTATCACTCAGCGCTGGGAATCAAAGTTCAACAATGCTGTGGCCAAAGCCAACATTCCTGCCAAAGACGTTAATTGATGCTAACACAATCATGTTATATTAATAAATGATTACACTGTCCACCAAATCCGCACTTGAATGCGAGACTTTGCTCGGGCCCACAGTACGAGCTCTCAAGTGTAATGAGGTAGTGACTGCCAGCTGGTGAGTCACTGGCCAGCTGTTGGTATATTTTAGACAACAATATCAAGGGGTTGTGTGGTCTAAAAGCAGGTTATCTCTGGATAAACTATATGATTGTGCATGCATACTTCCCCTAAGGCAGGGGTGTCTAATCAATGCCACTACGCTGCTAAGTGTAGCTGCACGTTTTTTGTTCCAACCAATAAGCAACAGCATTCAAAGACAACTGTTTAATCAACTGCATTTTGCTTCCCGTCAACTACGGGTTACTCACTCATTCCCTATACTGCTTATACTGTACAGGGTAGTGGAAGGCCTGGAGTCTATCCTAGAGGGCTTGGGGAACAAGATGGGATACACCAAACTTGGATGGGGTGCCAGTCCACCGCAGGATTCCAATCACACCAGATTGAACTCCAGAGAACTAAAATCAAAAGGTGCCATCTTCTATTAAAAGTCATTCAACAACCTCCACTAAGAGGTGGGTCAGGTGTGCATACTGTATGTATGAGAAGGCAACATATAAAGGCATAGAAAGGCAGTTTATCATTTATCAGATCTGATTTTACAGACTGGACATTGCAAGTTTGAGTGGTCCTCATCCACAATATAATACAGTATCCAGACACTGTACCAATACTGTACCTATTCTCAACAGAGTACAAAATCAAAACTTCCCATCCTAAATAAAGTACACTTTATATGGTACACCTTGCTAGAACTAGGTTGGACCCATTTTACCATCAAAACAGTCTTAATTCTTCATGGCATAGATTCAACAAGGTGCTGAAAAAATTCCTTAGAGATGTTGACATCATTGACATTGAAACGACAAAGGCCATTTAAATACAGTGAACTCACTGTCACGTTCAAGAAACCAGTTTGAGACACAGTGCATTATCCTGTGGCCATAAAGGCGAGGACATGGTTAGTTGGCTGTGGCATTTAAACAATGCTCAGGTAGTACTAAGGAGATGTGCCAAGAAAATGTTCCCATAGCATTACACCACCACTGATACAAGGCAGGATGGAGCAATGCTTTCACGTTACGCCAAATTCTGACCCTACCATCTGAATGGTGCAGCAGAAATCGAGACCCATCAGACCTGGAAACATTTTTTCCAATCTTCTACTGTCCAATTTCAGTGAACCCGTGCAAATTGAAGCCTCGGTTTCCTGTCCTTAGCTGTCACAAGTGGCACCCAGTGTGGTCTTCTGCTTCTCTAGCCCATCTGCTTTATGTTTTGACATGCTGTGTTTTCACAGATGCTCTTTGGCATAACTCGGTTGTAACAAGGTTTTATTTGTGTTACTGTTGCCTTTCTATCAGTTCGAACCAGTCTATCTATTCTCCTCTGACCTCTGGCATCAACAAGGGATTTTTGTTTAGAAAACTGCTGCTCGCTGGATTTTTTTTTTTTTTTTCTCAGAAAATTCTCTGTAAGCCCTGGAGATGGCTGTGTGAAAATCCCAGTAGATTAGCAGTTTATACACAGACCAGGCTGTCTGGAACCAACAAACATGCCAGATAAATCACCTTTCTTCCTTATTCTTATGCGCAACCCAAACTTCAGAAGATTCTCTTCATCATGGCTGCACGCCTACATGCATTGAGTTGCTACCATGTGATTGGCTGAGTTAACAAGCAGATGAACCTAATGAAGTGACCCGTGTGTTCTTACTGTTGTTGCCTGCTGAGGTGTACAGTACCACTGGGATTTGTTACAACGTTGATATATACCCAGGTGGTCTGGAATGAACAGAGGTAGTATGCAAGGATACAGTACGTATCAACCCATTGGTTGTATAACTGAGTGAGACCTGCCAGGCCACCTGCGTCATTCAAGTTGGTGAAAATTGCTCGGGGAATTTTTATAGGCAGCACAAGGTCACAAGGTCACGACTTTGCTATTCATACTTGGCTAGGAAATGGGAAAATGGGGGGGCCATCCATTAAATTTCACTGATGTAATTTATAAAAGATAACCTGAACTTCCTATTAGTACCAGTTTCAAAGTCAAAACAACTGGATGACGTGGGAAAATACGAGAAGTCTGAAAGTTCATGGAAGGGATGTGTGATGGCGTACGGTAGAAAGCACTGATCTCCTATAAGCGTTGAACATGTTTCGGATTTAAGTTTCCTCCTTCGTTCTATGTCTGCTTCATAAACTGGAAGATTAAGTGCACATACTATCTGAGGCAGTGCCTGGCAGCTGGGAACACCAAAAGGAATCAATACGGATCAGTGCTGTTAGATTATAGGCTAGCTAATCCTTACCTTACTGAGCGCATTTTGAGGGCAGCTTCCATGTTCATATACTACCAGTAATCACTAGGTGAGCTAAATGACTGAGGAAGTGGTGCTTGCTACTGAACAAATGGAACACATAACCTGAAGAACACATGTGAATGTTTTATATTAAATAAAATACTGGATTAAATTCAAATCATGCTAGGCTTATGAGGAACGGTGAGTGCCGTAGCTTGCTTAGCTTCTTTTGTATCATAACACATAAAAGTCACATGTCCATTCTGGTTCAGTGCCTTTTTTTTTTTTTTTTTGCCTGATATCAGCATGGGGTTTGCAAGGGGTGGAAAGATTTATATTCTCTGTCTTTCCACTCCTACAGTACCTTCTTGGCCAGGAGTCTACTGATTAGGGGTTTCCAGGCAACCCAGTAACCGGGCTTTAGAAGGGAGACATTATCATTATAGCGACTATAAGGATCATGGGAAAAGTGCCTGAAGACAAGGGGGAAACCATAGGCATCTGTGTATCAATCTCCGCTGTAGGATGGAAATGGTGTCCACCGGAGCATGAAATTCTGCCTGCGAAAAAAGATGAGGGAATTACAGGACAATAGGAAAAAGAAGAGAAAAGAGGGAGAGGGAGAGTCTCCGGAGAGAAAGATAACAGTGCGCCTGCTTTATAGCCTAATAGAATGTATTTGGAAGAAAACATTTAATTTAGGCTGAATCCCCGGCTACGCTGGGGAAAAATAAAGTCTGATGGATCCAGTGCGGCTGTTGTATTTCAATGTCGGCCCGTTCTGTGTTCCTATTCAGAGAGGCATGAGTAATGTGGACCATTTGTCTCACCTGGTAAGGGGCTGTCACAACCTCGATCCAGTATGCAGTGAGGCCTGCCCACTGACACTCATGTTTGTTATGCAGGTCACCATCGTAGATCCCTGCAGGGATCAGAGAGAAAAGAGAGAGAGAGAGAGAGAGAGAGAGAGAGAGAGTCAGCATAACATAATGAATAGGACACAAGCAGGGGCTGGTATAATACAGTATGATGCAGTGGTCAGTGCTTGCACTGGGCTCTTGATAAAAGGTATTGCTTTATTGAGATGGATTTTATCCTAAGAAGAGATTGAAGACCTAATCAGCTGTCAATTTGATACAGTATGGAAACGCCTGTCTTCGTTTTTTACACTGTACCCCCTGCTGAGTGCCTGGGTGTTAATAGCTACCTAGCAGCAGGAGCCCAAGCAGGCAAGTCCAAGAGAGATACAGCCTGAGTGACAGAGAGAGGAATGGAAGCAGGTCCATATGTATCTTTTCTAGCTTCCAGGGATTGTCTTGGCACACTCCCCCACCTCTCCCCTCGCTCCCTTTCCCACCACGCTAATTTTAGCAGTAGCATTGATCAGTGGAATAGAAGGCTCCTTGCACTGCTGTGGAAAACTCCAGAGAAGCCCCGGTGAAGCTGAGGGAAACGAAAGAGCTAATGATGATTGAAGATCATGAGCAACACCTTTTGAGGCCACTTTTAATCAAACTTCAGCCCTGTAATGTTTTTCACTGACACTGATGACAGTGGTGCTGATGAGTATGATGATAATTGCGATGATGCCCATTGGGCATGTGCGTCCCTTTGGGAAATGCTGAGACAATCTGAAAGTCCCAAGCAACACTCTATCTCCCTGACAGCTAATGCCTGCACTCACACAGGTGGACCAGCACATAGATTTTCCGTCTTATCACCTGTACTTCATACTAAAATATTATCAGGTCAACTTCTTGATTACACTGAGAGCATCAACACACTCAGGAGACAGTGGAAGTGTGGTTGGTCTGCTACATCCCAAATGCATAGTTGTTCAGTACTCAATAGTTCAAGACTGGAATTTCCTACAAGTCTACCTGAGCCTCCAATAACTAACTGGACTCCATATTAACGTAAAGAAATCAACTGTTATACTAAACTGGCTGCCCCCTAACACGCAGTATCAATGCAGATCAATTCCCGATTTCTGTTTCACCCGAATGAGGATGGGTTCCCTGTTGAGTCCGGTTCCTCTTGCCATCTCAGGGAGTTTTTCCTTGCCCCTGTCACCCTCAGCTTGCTCATCAGAGACTATCCGATCATTTTGAATTATACACAGTCACAGTTCATATAAACTTCCATAGTTTCTTTGGTTGTGTAAAGCTGCTTTGCGACAATGACAATTGTTAAAAGCGCCATACAAATAAAATTGAATTGAATTGAATTGAAATGCACTAAATTAACATTTACCATTTAATGAACATATTTAATATTAGTTTATATATAAAAGTTTTTTTTTTTTCAAAATGATCATGAATTAAACCTTTAATATTAGACCGACATCTGTATTGAAAATGATGAAGCAGGGAAATTTGAAGGTTCAAATTGGAAGAAAAAAAAAAAAAAAACCTTTTCTCATGCTGCTCCTTGCATTCCATTCCTTTCATTCAATAAACTGCAAAGCTCCCTTCTGGCAGGATAAGAATAAATCAAGCTCTCATAACCCGTTCCTTAGATTTCCAGGATGCGCTTACTTGCAATGTGTACAAGCGATTGCTAGCTTTATAGCAAGTAATGAAAAAGAAGTAAGTCAGCAGCAGAGATTTCTATGTTATTATGTGCAGTTGGAACAAACACACTCTCATTACAGTGTACCATCAAGGACTCCAACTTTCCCTTTAATCTGAGCTAGAATGATGCTGTTAGGATGGTTCCTCAGGACCTGAATGAAATCACAGGAAGTCTCAGACAGGCACACCCTTGTCAGGTTTTAAAATAGCCTCTTCCAAACAGACAGCTCAATCATATCACAGCTAATCATCATGAAGAAGTCTCGAACATCAACGTCTCTTTGAGGCAAAACCTTCCCAAAATGGCCGTAGTGTGTGAGTGAGTGCGTCCCCTGGGATAGGCTCCAGACCTCCAGCGACCTTGTATAGAGCAAGCGGTATAGAGAATGAGTAAGTAAGAGTACCCCGTTAAAGTGGAACGTTTCATAGACAAGGATCTGAGCATCCTTGGGACCCAATTTACAACCACCGGTGCTCTTAAAATAACCTCGAATCTTCTGGGAAGGCTTTCCACCAGATTTTGGATTGGGGCTGTAGGGATTTGTCCATTCAGCCATAAGAGCATTAGCGAGGTCAGACACTGATGTCTGGTGTGGTGCAACTGGAATTCTAGTTCACCCTAAAGGTGTCCAGTCGAGTCGAGATTAGCGTTGTGTGCAGGCCAATTGTTTTTTTTTTTTTACAAACCATAGTTTGGTCATGCCAAACCATACATTAATGTCCCTTGTTTTGTAATCAAGGACATTGTCATGCTGGAAAAAGTTTAGCTCTGTTGAAGGGAAATTGTAATGCTACAGGATGCAAATATATACAACTCTGGGTATAATGGCCAGGCATCCACAAAATATTCGTGATAAAGCTCATGAATATAGCATGCAGAGCAGCCAGGTTTAAACGCCAACCCTGTCTAAGCAGCCAATCAGTGCTATAGTATACAAAGATTTCTCAGAGGCATTGAATAAGATAAACACCACATGTCTAACCCTGACCCTTTGGCACCACATCTCTACTGGGCTGCCTCCACCCATAATTTCTCAAGTTTTAAGACATGGATGAATAAATTACAGAGGTGTTTGCTCAAGGCTTCCCCAAGCACGGTGAGTTCAGGGAGGATGTGGGTCTGCAAGCTTACACGGAATACGAAAAATCCCACATCACTGTCAAATGCTGGTATTCTCTCAGTGCAGTGCTGTGGGTTGGAGAAAGACTGAAGGAAGAACATTGTATGACCTTAATTTGAGAAATGCATAAAATATCATCAGAAAGTGTGGGAGCAATAAATGAAAAGCCAACTGGGGGCAATTGGCAAAAGCAATTGCAGATTGCTGCAAAACCTTGCGATGCCATTAAAACCCATTTTATCTTCTAAGCAGTCAACATATAGTTTACATATCAATGTCATACTGCAGTTTACATCCTCCTCAATGTATAACCAAGGATGTTTAATTCCACTTGTACTGATATCCTTGACTCCAGAGTCCCACTAAGAACATGTTTTAAATGTGCTGGGTGCTCCATACCATAAGGCAAACATTGAAACGTGAGAAATATTGCCTTTCCCAGTAGTGTTTGACTGATGGTACTTCTAGTCAGTAACCTAGTGAACCAGTGTAATGATATATTTATTGATGGAGACTTCAAAGCACTTATGGAAGTCGCTCTGGAGAATAAGAGTGTCTGCCAAATGCTGTAAATGTAAATGTAGAAATGTGTGTGTGTGCCCCTCTCTCTCTCTCTCTCTCTCTCTCTCTCTTTTTTTGATAAAGCCATTAGATAGGGACAAAGCTCATAGAAAAGTGAAAGCAGAAACATTCCGGGAAACATGATGGAAACAATCATTATGGAAACAGGATACAGACTATTCAATTAAACTTTTATTTCTCACATACACACCCACACACAGATAATATGCAGAAAGGAGTTATACAACTGTGTGCGACAAGAAAAAGTACAATATATATATCTCCACAGTCTAATGCAAAAGTTTAGGCACCCCTTGATAAATAACAGATTTTGGTGACTTTTTTTAATTGAAAAGATGTAGATTGTGAAAAAATGCACAATCTTTCCAGCAAACACTGATGCGTAGTTACTTCTTATGCCATAAAATGAATAAAAATAAAAAAATAAAAACATTATTATGGCACTGTGCAAAAGTTTGGGCACCCTACATAATCAGTGCTTAGTAACACCTCCTCTGGCAGATATCACAGATTGATTGGACTTTTGTATGTGTTGACTTCGTTTAAAGAACTTCTGTTATATTGTCCTTTCAGCTGCATAACACACATGATGTTTTATAATTTCTATCCGTTATCACCCAAATCAGTCTGGTTCCTCTCAAGGTATTGCCATCTCAGGGAGTTTTTCCTTGCCACCGTCGCCGTCACCCTTGGCTTGCTCATCAGAGACATTTTATTCATCATTCACTCATTCATCTCATTATTATCTAGAGACGTTTTTCTCACATATATACAGTACACTTCTATAAATTTTCTTTTTTAAAACTTTTTTGTTAAGCTGCTTTGAGACCGTGTACATTGTTAAAAGCGCTATATAAATAAAATTGAATTGAACTGAATTGAATTAACTGATATTGTAACTCATATGGAACCACTTTGAGATTTTGAGATCCACTTTGGATTTTGTTCCTTCACATCTCAGTAGATTAAAAAACAATTGGGTTCCTCTCATCATTAATGGACCACGTACCAGAGTGGTTCACTATAATCTCATAACTGGAACTTTTCCATTTTATTAAAAAATTCTGTAACTCAGAGTCTTATCAAAGACCCCAACCTGAACCAGGTCTGTTCTAATAATTATAGACCCATCTTGACATATTATTTACATAATCAACGTCACTGATTATGCTGACGCGATGGTGCAGCCCTACTTACATTTATAATTTTAGGATTTGTATATAGTTATTCATGCTTTACTATTGTACATCGTGCCTTGTCAGCCATGGTTTACTATGAACCCCATTTTCAAGGTTTAAAAATAATGGCCAATTGTGAAGTGTTGTATATGCATTTGGTAGCTGTTCATAGAAACTCTCAATATGCTGTACAAAAAGGTGCAAATGCAAGTAAAAGAGGGCAGCATTAGTACAGTAAATTGACAAAGAGCAGAAACTTTAGTGACCAAGAAAGAAATTCATTAGTGACCTCAGCAGCACAAAAATGCATAGCAGACTATAGAAGACAACTACCGAAGTTGATGACTGCAAAAATGATGGCTTTCATTGATTGGAAACAAAACTGAAGGCATAAAGACCCACAAACAAGCAAGAAGGTGGCAAGGCATCTCAATGCAGAAAACTCAGCATATGGTGATGTCCATGGGTTCCAGACATCAGGCAGGCATTTCTACAAGGTTACTGCATTCAAGTCTTCTTTTAGTTTATACAATATTTTTGAGCCTTTAAAAATGAAATGGAGGGGCTGTTTAACAAAGGCTGTAATTTTGAGCCATTATTGCAAATAGTTTTGTCAAACCCCATGTACTAGATTGTGTCACTGTCCATACTGTAGATTTATGAGCTTATTATCTTTTAGTGTGTTTTGACCTGTAATGTTGATGTGACTGTTTAATCTCAGTTCCTCTCAGGTGTTCAGCATTTTTGTGAGCTACATTATTTTGTGGTGCACAGGGAATTGAAAATTCAAGTTAAACTGAAAATTCAATACTTTTTTTGGTATTTAATTGAGTGCATATAGACTTCAAATATAAAAAAAAAAAACTTTATTTTATTTTGTTTATTATATTATAGAAGAGATATATCTAACTTTTTAAAAGTAATTTTGTCAAGCTTAAGTATGAAAATTTGACCTTTTATTTTATTTAACTCTATTATCCAGGATATCCACCCTGTTATGTCCATGTCCACTCTGTTAGAAATGCAGCAATAACAGGGTGGATTATAACAGGTGGGGCCTTTTGTTAGCCATGTGTGAGCAGACCCATAGACTGTATAAAAAATCGGGACAAAATCTCCGTGATGTCACCCATAGGTTTTCTGAAGAGCGGTCTGGCCATCTTGGCAGGAGCTTATCCCTGGTTAATTCATAAATGGGCAAATGGAGCCTGGATGTTGTTTGGAACCTCTCTACCCAATTCTGCTACCATCCCCAATCTTCCGAGCTTAGCGTTAGCTTAACTATAATGCTATGGCGTTAATTTCTATGCTAATGCCTTTGACTGAACGCCATCATTCATACATTTCTTGTGGTAAGTTAAACTGCTTCCAGTTAGATGGTTGGCCAAAGTGAGGCATAGCAGGCAGCTGTCACTCAAAATCTCCACTAATGTCCACTAATTATGCATAACTTTATGGCTTAATAGAATTTGAACTGATAAGGTGCATAAAAATTCACCCCCTTAAAGGTGACATGATTATGAAATCTATTGTAGCTTTTGAGACAAAACCTTTTTTTTGTACTTGGGTAGGAGCAGGTTGGATGGTTAATGGTTTGTGCTGCTGATCAGAGGGTCCAAAGTTTAAGCCCCAGCACCAACAAGCTGTCACTGTTGGGCCCTTGAGCAAGGCCCTTAACCTCCAACTGCTCATATGTGTGATGTGGTAAGTGTAAGTCTCGATAAGGGTGTCTGCCAAACATGTTTGTTTCTGTTAAAAATGTTGGGCATTTTAGAGTGGATGTCTTTGGGGATTTACTCACTTTTGGAGTCAGCCCCCGGTGGACATTCGAGGAACTACATGCTTTGGCACTTCTGCGTTGCCCCCAGATCAAAACCAGGCTAGCATAAAAGTGAAATCCGACAAACTACCTTAAAATGAGGGAAAATAAACACAAAAATGAAGGAGTTAGTCACTCACCCTACACAGGTGTTTTCCCTCCACAAAGATTATGTGAGCTTCAGGAAATGAGGCTGATACACAAAATGGCACCTTGTTTAAAGAAACAATAGTCGGAAATAGCGGTTTATGTTAAATTAATGGACATGTTAAAAACCCATTTAATAATTGATAAAAAAATAATCCCTCAAAAAAAATTAAATATATAGAATAAACAGAAATTAAGCATATTTATTAAGAACATTAAAATACTGACACACTAGGAAGATGTCTGATGAATAAAATCTGTGTAAAATGAATAATATAGTTAGTCTGGGTAAAGTCATAGTATTTAACATTTAAAATATGTTAAATATTTTCGTATGAGTCTTAAAAATGATATCGTTTAGCATAGTACATAAGGAACACCATGATCTGTACTGGTGACGCAAAAGGCACCTAAGTGTAGGAATCATTAGTGCCCAACGACTCCAAATGGAATAGACTGAAGTAAGGAATGTTCACTTTGAAAAGGGGGATGGAGTGGATGGGAATGTATTCTGGCCTCCTAGGATATGCTCTACTTCCACCATGACCGCAACCAGAATAAAGTGGTTATGAATGAATGATTGAATGAATCAATATTAAATGCCAAAATCCTAATTAATATAGTAATATTCCAGGAGTTGTCTCCGCTGGTTTCCCATTGCAATGTTAACTTCAAGGCTTCCTTATTATTCGTCAGGAGGAATTTTGACAGACTATTAAAATAGGACACAACTTTTCACCCAGTCCTAAAAAAAAATAAAAAGAAGCCCAATAGGCCTTCTCAATAGTAAACTCAAAAGCCATTAATTTTTTTTTTGACAAATACAGAGAAAGACTGTGCAATTGT
>JAAGKR010007304.1:25682-37536 GCA_011419295.1 Clarias macrocephalus | reverse complement strand
TATATATATATATATATATATATATATATATCTCATCTATACCGCTTAATCCTGTATTCAGGGTCACAGGGAGCTTGGATCCTATCCCAGGAGACTTAGAGCGCAAGGCAGGGTACACCCCGGACAGGGTGCCAATCCATCACAGGACACACACACACATACACACTTACACACTATAGGCAATTTGGCAATGCCAATTAATAGCCTGCAGGTCTTTGGACTATGGGTGGAAACCGGAGTACCCGGAGGAAACCCACCAAGCACGGGGAGAAAATGCAAACTCCCTGCACACTGTGGCGGGAATCAAACCTGGCCCGGACCCTGGAGAAAACTGTTGGACAATGATAACAAAGGCTGTAGCAGTCTGACATGAACATGCACTTGTTGTATAGCAATTTCATTGCATATAATAACAAAGTATTTTTACTATTTTCAAAGAGATAATACCATAGCATGTCTAGCAGGTAGCACAACAAGGGTCGATATACTGTAATCAATATAATATGTTTAATATTTTTATTTATTATTAAAAATACACAGTATATATACCTTTTCACTTGTGTTTTTCTCCCTGTGCTTCAGTATTTTGCACATATCCATGTTCATTGTATTTCACTTTTGTCTCAGTACTTTTTGCCACTCCTGCAGATTTAACACTGTATTTAATTCTAATATTACAATAGGTTAATACTTATTCCATATACACATAGCTACTATAGGACTATTCCTGGAGTAAACAATATATACTATTTAATAAATAATAAGTATTTCTAGCTATTATATGACTCCACAGAATATTTATTTGAATATATGGTACAACATACTATGTGATGCAACATCCTCCTAGTGGAAAATCTGCACCAGAATGAAAGGACAAAGCACTGCTCGGCTTGAACCTATAAAATGACTATAATTAGGCTGTTTTGACTTCTTTTTGTGGAAACACACAATTATGCAAGACACAGTTTGGTACGGAATAGAAGTTTAAGGCGCAGAGATCATTGATTCTCAGGCCAACGTACTGTGGCAAAAGGTTTGATATGAATATTTTGGGTGCAGATCTTACAAGCAAAATGCCTAGATCCACTTCCTACAGCTATATAAAGCTATGGATGATGAAACGAGCCACAGCAGGACACCCACAAAGAGAATACTGTACGGCAAAACATGCCTCACATATGCTGGCTCAGCTTTAGGGGGAAAATCTATCTCTCTCTCTCTCTCTCTCTCTCTCTGAAATGGGATGATGCATTTGCTGCAGAGTACAGCACGATGAAACACCGCAGCTCTTCGGGAGTCAAGGCTCTGCATCGGCCTGTAGATAACTAAATGAGGAGGGGGAGATTTCCCCTTCAGTGCTTCAGCGAAACTGCAAACTCAGTGATCTGGTCACCGGAAACCTGCTCACTATCCTCCCATATAGCAAGAATGATGTTCTGATATAAAACATATATATATAGAATACAAGGACATTTATACACGTTTACTTCCATATCCAAAAAAATACTGGGAACACTTTTTCATTCTTTATGAACAATTTGAAATGTGTCTAACAGCAGCATCAAAGCATCCAAAGGATTGTGAAATCCAGCCGATCTTATGTGTAGAAAATACAATTTATTAATGTTAATAAATCAACAAATTTAATAACTAGTAATTTATAATTATTTTGAAAAAATTATCGGCTATGGGCTACAGTGAGAAAAGAGAATTGTAAAGGCATGCAAAATCAGACCCCTTCAGAAGCACAAAGTGCAGTTAAAGACAAAATTAAATGCGCACACAAAAGATCATAAAAAGCATGACACGGTGTAAAATAAAATTAACGTCCCTATAAATTTTCCTTAGCTTGCACGATGCCAGCCTAATACTGATACTGATATAAAGAGATATTGGATACTTTCTTTCTATACCATAGCATACTGTAGCATGTCTATCAAGTAGAACTACAAGGATCGATATAATCAATATAATATGTTTTAGATTTTTATTTATAAATAAAAATATACAGTATATACAGTTTTTTTTCTCTCTTATTCTTTCACTTGTGTTGTTCTCCCTGAGCTTCTGTATTTGCACATATCCATGTTCACTATATGTGCTCATATTAATCAAAAATTATTCTGTAATTAAGGTAAATAATATAAAATTAAATAAAATTAAATAACAATGTTCAATTGCTTGTACAACGCTTTGCTCGTCTAGTCTTTTTCTAGTCACATTTAGGAGGAAAATACTGTTTAAAAATTGCAGTGCATCGTAAATGTTGGTAAATGCTTCATGTATTCAATGGAGTTGTAATGCTCAGTGAGTTTCATACAATATAATCACTTAAGTGAAAAAGCACAAGTAAAAAATTTTACAATGAAATGTACAGTTTAGTATATATATTTTTTATTTTTAATAAATACTCTTCATAGAATTAGATTCTTTTTAGAACTTTATTAATCCCAGAGGGAAATTGCTTTGTCTTGGTTATACAGTTGCTTTGATTAATTTACTGGGAAGAAAAGGAAAAAAATAGATTAGACATGGAAAAAAATAAAATTAAAGAACTTTTAAAAAAGTAAATAAATAAATAGAAAATAGAATTAAATATAGCACACAGTAAGTTACATATTGCACTAAAAATAATTAATATACAGATGGTGCCTGAATATCTGTTAGTTGAATAGTATCATAGAATAAGATGCTTCAGTGTTGAAAGTCAAGAACGGTAGGACAAATCACTGTCTGGCTTTACCAATGTAGTACAGGATATATGGTTGTGGTTATAATATTATTTTGTTAACTAGATAGAATGGAGCGTTGATTTAATAAAATGCTCAAATAAATCAATAATGAAAATTATATAATATATCTACTACTATTTCGCCTGCCATGTGGAAGTCCTTCAATTTTCACCCAATGCCTAAACCCCAGCCACTAGATGCAGCGCGCCGGCCCCAAGCCCGGATAAAGATTGCGTCAGGAAGGACGTCCGGTGCCAGGTTGTCGACAACAACATCTTCTACTGTGCGGCAGTGGTGGGTCAGGGGGTTGAAGCACTAGGCTACTGATCAGAGGGTTGGGAGTTAGAACCTAGCCACAGCCGGGCCCTTGGCTGAGGCATTTAACCATACAGCCATATATTACACCCAACTCCTGAAAATACAGGGCCTCCTCGGTCGCAATCCCAAGCCTGGGTGAGTTGAGGGGGAAAAAAAGAAGAAGAAAAAAAAAAACCCTGTGACAATAACTTGACCCTGAGAAAAAGAACCCTATCTTCAGAAGACAAAATCTTCTTCAGTTACTTGTGTAAAATCCTTTCTGCACACTGAGTGAAGCCTTGCTGATTGAAACTCATGGTTTATGGCCCCATCTAATGGTCACTTGGTATAACTACACCTGGGAGAACAGCTTTATGCAACGTGCAATCGCTTAGTGAACTCTACTTTGAATAAGGAGTACTTCACCTACAGTACATCTCTTTTCTGAATCTGTGACAAGCTGATTGCATCTCTTTCACTCAACTCATTCCCAGCCATGTTTCCTCCTCAGATTTTAGACCGCTCCCGAGTCACGTGACTAACTTCGCCTGTCAGAAATGTCAAAGAAAAGTTGCGTATTAAAAAAAATACATAAATGAATAAATAATATTAACAATTATATTTAAAACAATAATAATAATAATTAAAAAGTCAATTTAAGGCGTTTTATTGTGGCACGACTTGTCATGCCATATAAATTGCGTTAACTAAATAATCACTCGGGAATTGTTTTAACATTTAGCAATTTTAATAAGAATCGTATGCTGTATTAATTGTAATTTAGAGAGATTTATTCAATAAATTCTGATTGACTTAAGGAGATGCTGGGAGGAGTTAAAGGGACACCAAGGGAAGCGCGCGCTCTCTCTCTCTCTCTCTCTCTCTCTTCCATGTTTGTTTGTTTGTTTGTTTTCTTCAAGTGACGAAACTTTCCTGAACTGATTTATTCGTGTGTCAGAAATCATTCTGGACTTAACGGAAGTATCGGGGAAGGACTTATGTGTGTGTTAGAGTGTGTAGATAACCCGTAGTGACATGGGGACGGAGTTTTGTCCGAGACTTTAGACATTACAGCAGTTCCTAATCCGGGTTCAGGACGCCATGGCGCTGTGGGAGCGGACGGACGTGGCTGTGTACGAGCAGGTGCTGGTGTTGTTCTCGTGTGTTCTCTCGGCGCTGGGCTCGGCGCTGGTTATGGGCACGTACGCGCTCTGGCCCGACCTGAGAACCACCCCGAGGCAGCTGCTAGTCTTCCTCTCGGTAGCTGACCTGCTCTCCGCGGTCTCCTACTCGTACGGAGTCTATATGGTTTTTCACGACAACACTTGGGACTGCGTGACGCAGGGCGCCGTGTCCACTTTCTCCAACACCAGCTCCTTCTTCTGGACCGTCGCCATCGCCATCTACCTGTACATCTTTATCGTCAAGGCCAGCCAGAGACTAGCCGACAGTCTGGTCCTGTACTTCCATCTCATCAGGTAGCATAAGGGGGCTTACATCAAACTGTATATGAAAACTTCCTACTTTGGTGTCCCCTGGTTCTTCTCTTTTATCTTAATCCTGTTTACACCATCATCGAAGTGTAACACTGTAACAGAAGGTATATAGTGCACACTGCACACTTTCAGGAAGGGAGGGGGGGGGAGGTGTGCATACTAATCTTTCCCTGTCACTGAGATTAGTCTCTTATCTTTTTCACCTTTAAATGTTTATCTTTGACCTGTAAATATGGATACAGTGCTATAATTGCTTTGTGCATTTCTCCATAGTGCTCAACTTTCTACTAGCTCAGTGTCGGATTATACACTGGAAGGTACCAAGTTCAAACGTGCACCTTTTGGGCCCTTATCCCTCAACTGCTCAAAAACTATATATGGACAAGTATTTGACGTGTCAAGTAACCAAATGCATATGGTTCCAACTTTTGCAGCTATAACAGCTTCCACTTTTCTTGGAAGGTTGTCCACAAGGCCATCCACATTCGTGCCTATTCGTTCTGTAGAGCTTTTATGAGGTCAGGCACTGACGAGAAAGCCTGGCTCGCAATCTCCGTTCCAATTCATCCCTAAGGTGCTCAATGGGGTTGAGGTCAGGTGCGGGCCAGACAATTTCTTCCACCCTGAACTCATCAAGCCATGTCTTTATAGTCCTTGCTTTGTTCACTAGGGCACAGTCATGTTGGAATAGAAAAGGGCTTTCCCTAAACTGTGGCCAGTTGAATCATAGCTTTGTCCAAGATGGCTTGGTATGCTGAAGCAGTAAGATTGCCCTTTACTGGGTATAAGAGGTCTGATTGAAACACCTGACTTAAAAATTCAGGGTTGCCCAATACTTTTTGTTTGTATAGTGTATCGTCACTCTGGATAAGGGTGTCTTCTAAATGCCTTAAATGTAAAATAATAATTTTAAATATTCATTGTATGCTGGTTATTGGTTCCAAATTGCCTGTAGTATGTGATCATGTGTGCTTCTGCCACGTGATGTGTTGACACCCCATCCAGGGTGTCCCCTGCCTTCCATGGTGTACGATCACCATAACTGGACTGTATTTAGATTTTAAAGTATTCTTACTAAGAGTACTCATGCCATGTCCTAGAAGATTCTCTAAAGGTTAAGTATCAATGAATGGTGCAGTTTAGTACCCTTTTCTTTGTAAAGAATATTAATAATAGTTATGAGTAATAAACTAGCCCATGAGTGTATATCTATATATTAGATAAACTGTTTTATCTGGTTCTTTTTTACCACCATTAATCTCATCATTCATCTCTAAAAGTTGTTGCAAAATGCAGCATGACATTAGCTGTACCCTGAGGAAGATTCGCCTGTGGTTTCCATAGGCTTCACAGTTTCACATCCACATTTTCAGTTATGTGGTCAGAGTACTGCTGGCATATCAGCAGACAAGGAGTGAAGCATATGCTCTTCTTATTTATTGGTCGGAGAGGGCGATTCTTTTATATATATATTTGTGACTGCAGCTCCGATTTGAAGTGGGCGTTATTTTTTATAAGAAGCCTCCATGATTAATGGTTTGTAATTGTGAATTTTCTATCAATGTCTAAATATTTGTTTCACATATAGATTTATCAATGTTGCTATTGATTTGATCTCCTGATTAATTTACCAAAATTACTTTCAATCCGAATCTTGAATCTGTTCATTATGCATTTAATAAAATTTCAATAGATCTAAAATTGGTGTTGTGCATCATTGTGCTCATCTGTGAGTGCATTCTTTAATGATGAGTGCAGTATTGAAAAATGTGTCTGCCAACAACCAATCAGCAGCAGGCAAGGTTTTGCAAGGTTCGCATTAGGCTACTGTGACACAACTTGAACATTATCTTAATGTGTAAGCCTAGTAATGTTCTATATACACTGACAAAATCTGGCGGTTTGAGATGCTATTTGTGAAGGATGCCCGGTCCATTGCAGAATTACTGTTTTGGCAATACTTCAATAAAAACATTTAGTGGACACTAGTTATAAAAATTAACGAGACCATATTCTCTACGTAATAACACTGTCACAATAACATGGTTTAATGCATTTAGACCCTGCAACTGTGTGAAGCACTAGAGTTGAAGGTCATGAGTCAGTAAACGACAGCGTAATTCTTCAGGCATGATTTAACAGTTGTGTGTATGTTTTTTTTTCTCTCTCTCTCTCTCTCTCTCTTTCTCTAATGCTGTCTGTTATAGTTGGGGTGTTCCCGTGGCGATTACAGTAGCAGCTGTGTCCCTGCAGAAGATCGGCTACGATGCGTCTGAGGTGTCTGTGGGATGGTGCTGGATCAACATCGAGGAAGACGATCACGTGATGTGGATGCTACTGACTGGCAAGATGTGGGAACTGCTGGCTTATTTGATACTTCCTGTCCTTTACATTCTCATCAAGAGACACATCCAGAAAGCGGTAAGCCTCTGGTGTTTCATTACAGCTGTGTAACCTTGTGAAACTGACTGTGCTTGTGCTTTCGATATACCGTAGATGCTGCACCATGCGGAACAAGTGAGAGTTTCTAATGATATACTGTACATTTGTCTTTGCTTCGCCAAGCTGTTACATTTATGTGCTTAAGATTAAGAAAAGTAAAAACAACACATTAAGGTCTTTTAACAGCTCTTAATCCGTGGCTTGTATATTTCCTTTATGAGCTGAATGAAGTATAGGAGAGAGACGTATTTGGACACAGGCTTCATAATTCACTCCATTTTGTATATTATAATACAATAAACTACAGTTAAACCAGCACTAAATCTACATTATACAGCTGACTCATATCAGCTGACTGAACTTGGTATTTATTTTCATTTTAATGTTTCAGTAACAGTGAGTTATTTGATTTTAGCCAAAAATGAATCTCTATGACATTGGCTTCAAGATCCAAGAAATTCAGTTCATGATTTGCATTTCACACTCACTTTTTTTTTTTTTTTAACTCAGCATGCAGCTCTATCAGAATACCGACCCATCTTGGCCTGTAACCGACTTTCCCACTCAATTCCTGCAATGGCAGACAGAAAACTCACCCTCATCCCAATCATCTTCATCGCATTGCGCATATGGAGCACCGTTCGCTTCGTGCTGCTGCTCGTTGACTCTCCTGCCAGACAGAACCCTGTGCTGGTCATCTTACATGTAAGCACGATGCACACCACTTTACCAAATAAGGTACAAGGGGCGTTCAAGTCAAACCAGGACGTTTGATTGTGTAGAATAACAACACAGTTATGAGAGTAAAAAGCTACTTTTATTTTCAATATAATCCCCTGCTACATTAATGCGCGCAACCCAGCATTTTGCTAGTGCTTAGAGTTTTCTCCGTGCATCAGCGATTCCCAGGAACTCCTTTAATGGGGAAAAAAGGCCTTATTTGATAACCAAGGGCATTCTGTTTTTGCACAACAATGCATGACCTCATACTGCACCATTTGCACATTACAGGAGTTATTGCCCTATTCGCTAAATAGTCCCACTTTCCAAATGTTTGGCCATCAAAGGAGTATATATCATATACCTTGATACACAAGCATTTACATTTAGGCAGTTTACAGAATAGATATATACACTGGGGTACTAGGTTAATAACTAAGTGCCATTAGTCAAACACAACTGGGAAAGAGGGTTATTATTATTATTATTTTTTTTTTTTTTACACAAGTTCCCTTTTTTCCATTATATAAGTAAACAATAAAACATCACCATTTATTTTCATTGTATGTTCCCAATCAGATTCCAAGCTTTTGAAGCTGTTTTTCTTTCCTCGACTCTCATGTAGGGAATCGGGAACACCTTTCAAGGCGCAGCAAACTGCATCATGTTCGTTCTGTGCACCCGGCCAGTACGCGCAAGACTAGCGGCTTGGCTGTGCTGCCTGAGCCGTGACACACGGAGCAACTCGGACATCCCTTCCCAATACGCCCCTACCCAATCGCTTTCTCACACGGACAGGCCCAGTGTCTCGTGCTTAGAGAGGGATGAAAGCGAGGATGAGGAGTAGCAAGTGTTGAAGAGAGAACCCTTCCCTGCGGCTTGTTGACCTTCAGCGCCTGAGCTAGAGCACCGCACTCAACCGAGCAGATCTGCAGCATCTAGTGTCCTTTTTCAGGAACGTCGATGTACTCTAAACCGATGACCGCCATGCTTTCTGCACAGAGTAACGCGTGAATGCTTGTGGATATCGAGTGCTCAAACACCACTCGGATGCATCCGAGGATGAAAGAAGACTACAGTCACATGCTGTGGTCTCTATGGTCTAAGTACATTTTATGGTCACAGTACAGCAATGTCATTTTGCATGCTGGCACTTTTTTTTTTTCTTTACTTAATCTTCAGCTCAGGGATGAGAGGATTTAGAGGTCATTTATAATTTACTGACCAAAACACTGAACATACTGTGAACACGTTATTCAAATACCTCAGATAATTTCCCTGACTAAACACACCTCACAGCACAAAGTGCCTCGAAACAAACTGACATTGTATCTGAAATTCAGTTTTAAACTAAGTTGAGATATGCAGCATGTTCTTATTCAACTATAACCAGACTATTCTATTTAACATAATGATGAAATTTCTGGTTTGGTGAAATCTACAGCATTTACTGCACTAGATTTTTTTCAGGAAAAAAAGGGTTGTGGTTTTTACATAGTACATGTTATTGATTAAAGATATTTTTTATGTAGGTTATTTTTTTAATTCAAGTAAAGTTATATAAACCACATTTCTTGTGTAATCAGTGTGACTGTTTCATTCAACATATCCTTTGATATCTACTGTATGATGGTGAGCACACTCAAACATCCTGATCATCTTTTGATAATTCATCTTTAAGTCATGGTCTCCACATATTATATCGAATTCAAGTCAGCTAAGCTGTTAAAACACACTCAAAACACTTCTTTTAACTATAAGCTTGTGCTTCCAGTTCTTAGAGCAAAGGAGTTCACACGTGCTGAACATTTTGAGAGGAAATGACCAAATTTTGACTAAGCATGTGACCATGGACATCATGCCATGCTGAAGCTGACTAGGATATTTACTGACTCACCACATCTGGAGGCAGTGGCTGAGGCTTACGATTGCTCAATATCAACTACACATACTAAGCATTTTTAACTAACTATGGCTTTAGAAATATTTTCAAGGTCTCATGAAAAGCTTATCATTTAGTTGTACAGCACCTTTTGATCATCTGCCTTGTCTGAGAAATCTGAATGTTCCCAGATGTTGGGCAATTATTAAGCTTGGCCCTTATTTGCAGTTTTAATGCTTTCCAACGGTGTTCGTTTTTGAGGTCTGGACTTCCAATGCGTCATACTTTTCAAGCCATGACTTCAGATAAGTCCAGGGGCACAGGCATGCTGGAGCAAGGAAGGGACTTCCCCCAAACTGTGTGTACACTGTAGCATTAATATTACCCCGATCTGCCTAGCTCAAACCCTGAAAAACAGACTCAGACTCCTATTAGACATTACTGTTGGCACCATTCTGGTAACTAGCTTTCTCCAGGCATCTGCCAAGACCAGATTTGTTCATCAGATTGCCAGACAGTGAATCATGATTCATCAATACAAACAACATTTCCACTGCTCAAGAGATCGGAGCTGGCATGCTGTACACCTTGCCAGTTGACGCTCGGCATTGAGCGTAATGATTTTAGGCTGGTGTGCAGCTGCACAGTTTTTGTGTTGAGCTCTGTAATGTGTGATACAACAGAGATGATTTTTCCACGTGCTACACACTTCAGCCCCAGTCTGTGAGTCTGTGTGATGCACTGCTTCATGTGCACAGTGCTCCTTATGCAGTTTTTACAGTTGATTGAGGCAAATTAAGCAGGGCAAAGGTGGCATAATTCGATAATGCCTGGTTTTAAGCCATTAAGCTCTTTAGAGTGACCCATTGCTGTTGTTTGTCTATAGTGAGTGCATTGATATGCTATCTGGTTGTAATAGGTGTGGCTGAAACATCTGAACTCATTTATTGTGACGTGTTCACATACTTCTGGTTGTATAGTGTGATCAGGCTGGTGATGTTTTTTTTTTCTTTTTTCGCTAGTCACTCCAATGACTAGTTAAATATGATGGGCAAATTTCACAGATCACTGTGGGGTTTCAAACTGTATTACTGATTTAGATTAAACATACTGTATGAGCAGCCAGTAAATCCCTAAAGCGAATGTACTGCAAGTAAAATAAACCATTAAAGATACAGGCTGTAGTATAATATGTTGATCGTGGAGTACAATGCTGTTGTACAGTACATTATTCCATAATGTACTTTTACATTATTCCATTACACTTTTACTAATGTGCCTGGTGTGCACCAATTATTGTGGAATTACCATTTGTAGTCATAATGGAGCAGAGAAATTATTCAATTACAGTATTCTCATCAAGAACTGGAGTTATGCATACAGTATAATTCATACAGTATGTCTAGATGCAAGCATTCAATTTTGCTGTGATGAAAAAAAAAATAAAATACAGGGTGACTAAAAAAGTCTGGATCCATAGCCAAAAATAATTTCAGCAAATTCACAACCTTTGACATTAGCAGCACTTGTATGTACAATAAAAATGTTGAACTTTTCGTAATGTATCAGAACTAATGGTATTACAAGCAGACATGATTTCCTCCTTTAGTATAACAATTGTTCTGGGTCGATTCTCATTAGACTACTGACCTCAGGTGTCCCCAAAGAAAACAGCCACGTTGCACTAGGTCTGGTTCTATCCAATCCCCAGTTATTAACTGTAAGATCTGAAGTGAAAGTAAAAGAATCAAATTTCATATAAGGGAAAAAGGGCTCATATAAGAGCTTTGGATGCAGAATTATATATGGGCCGTCATGTATATTCAGCATCATGCACAATGGTGTATATATAAGAGGATAGTTTTGCTGCCTATTACTGTAGCTCCAGGTTCCCAGGTTCGATCCTCATCTCAGATTACTGTCTCTGTGAAGTTTTGTGTGTCCTCTTGTTGGATCTCCTGCAGATGAGTGAGTGAGTGTTTCTGTAGATGCGTGGTGCCTTGCACTGGACTGGCATCCCATCTAGGGAGTATTTCTGACTTAGCAGATTAAACTAACTGGTGTTCTGAAATTGCCGATTGTGTGTGTGTGTGTGTGTGTGTGTGTGTGTGTGTGTGTGTGTGTGTGTGTGTGTGTCTGTGTGTGTCTGTGTGTGTGTGTGTGTGTGTGTGTGTCTGTGTGTGTGTCTGTGTGTGTGTGTGTGTGTGTGTGTGTGTGTGTGTGTGCATGTCTGCCCTGCATGATTGGCACCCTGTCTGGTGCTTACTCCGCCTCATGCCCAAAGT
>JAAGKR010007304.1:0-25662 GCA_011419295.1 Clarias macrocephalus | reverse complement strand
TCCTCATCTCAGATTACTGTCTCTGTGAAGTTTTGTGTGTCCTCTTGTTGGATCTCCTGCAGATGAGTGAGTGAGTGTTTCTGTAGATGCGTGGTGCCTTGCACTGGACTGGCATCCCATCTAGGGAGTATTTCTGACTTAGCAGATTAAACTAACTGGTGTTCTGAAATTGCCGATTGTGTGTGTGTGTGTGTGTGTGTGTGTGTGTGTGTGTGTGTGTGTGTGTGTGTGTGTGTGCATGTCTGCCCTGCATGATTGGCACCCTGTCTGGTGCTTACTCCGCCTCATGCCCAAAGTCTCCTGGCATGGGCACCAGGCTCCTCGTGACTCTGTACATGATAAGCGGTATAGAGAATGAATGAATACATTGAGGAATAGGTGTTGAGTAATGCAAATTTTTAAGTTCTTTGTTTACACAGACTTTATCGCATTCCCTGCAGCGTCCTCCACTTTATTAGCTACTGAGCTGGTGACCTTGGCCTATCCTGTATCACTACACCTCAGGGTTGTGCTCTCAATAAAATTTATTGAACACTGTAAACTTGCACTATCCTTTTTTCTTTTTTTTTTTTTTTTTTTTTTGGCTCAGCATCCGGTTCCTGGACGGTGCAGATTCCCTCATTGTAAAGCTTTATGACACTGCAGAGGAACATCCCACATTTAAAAAAGAAAAAAAAAAAAGCCTTTCAATTCCATGCTGTGTGGTCACCCTCCTCTTTTCCAACTTCAGCTCAGCTTTTGTCCCGTGCACTGCAGAAATAAAAGAGCCAAGTCCCTCCTGCTTAAGCTGACGAGGTATGCTACAATCAATAAGATTAATGAGTTGTTCAGGGAGGAATAGGAATGAGGCAGTCTGCAGTGCTGCACTGCAGGAGGGAGTCAATCCCAGTCGCACAGAGACCCCTACTGTCGACTGAACACCGCTTCAGATTTCCTTAGAAGTGACCTATAAAGAGTTATTGAGAAGGAAATTATTTACTGCAATCATGGAGAGAAGCTATGACATTGTTTATCGTTATGATTTTTACAATTTTTTTTTACAAAGTTTGTGTTATAGTGACCTTGAGATTATTGATAATTTCATCTATTTTTCAATATACTATTTTCAAGGCTAAACTCTGTAGGATAAGATGTTCTCGAATACTGTATCTCTTTCTTCCAATGTATGAATCGTGTAATCTCTACAAATATTTTTGTAACATATAATGTGCAGTATATTTTAATAATTTGGAAACTTTTTTTGTGTTTAAAACCATGTGCTGGTGTAATGTAAATGCAGTGCTACACTGACTAATTGTGAGACTTATAATCTCTTAACAGAATCACATTCCACATGAATGATTTGGATATACATTACAAGGAATGTTTTGTAATTCCTTTAGTCCGGCGTGAACACAGCTTTCTACTTCCACTGAGTTATGTCATTCGCTGCTCTCTTGTGGAGATCTTGTTCTTTCCCTCTCAGTAGTTTGGCCGTCTGCCCACTTAATTCATTAAGCCTGCGACAGGGGAGCTAAGCGCAAAGCACAGAGGTAAAATACATTACCACAACTTCTTTATTCAGATCGTAGATTGTTGATTATGCAATGCTGGTTGCTTTGAGCTGATGTCATAGAGCACATTCTTTGAAGGTTAAAAATATGTTGTTTTGAGACCGGTCAGAGTATTTAAAGTGTGTTTTTTTTATAAAGGGGGTTAGGAATGACTTTAATGAACAAGCCTCGATTCATACTGTAGGTGGTCAAACTGGCAGAAAAGGTCCGAACACTTCATCTTCAAACAGATGCTATGCACACAACACTACAGTTATCGACACCGCATACATTATTGGGGTGCTGTGATTGGGGAAGTAACATTGAGGCCTCAATCATAAATGGACTATTGTAGCTTATAGTCAACAATGATGAGAATTATAATCTACAATAGTCTATTTATGAGTAATCTCATTGTCTCATCATTGAGTATACTGCTTTATCATGTATACAGGGTCGCAGGGTGCATGGAGCCTATCTCAGGAGGGCACGAGACGGGGTACACCCTAGACAGGGTGCCAATCCATCGCAGGGCACACAAACATACGCACACAATAGGCAATTTGGGAATGCCGATTAGCCTAATCGGCAAAATCTGGAATCGAGCCCGGACCCTGGAGGTCCAAGGCGACAGTGCTAACCACATTATAATTCATTGTATTATAGTTATTAGATATAATTTGTATTATTAGTAGAAGTAGTATCATGATCATCAAGTTATTACGTTTAATCACATTGGATTGGATTGGAGCAGATTCAGTGGTACCGTCAAATATTAAATCTAATCCATCATCAAATATCTAATATCTATGTCATATTAGATATCATAAGATATCATAAGAATGGAAATAATATTCAATCATGTGAAAACCTGAGGCCGTCATACCTGTGTACCTACAATGACACATCACAGCCGTGCTGATATTCGCTACAACAGCACTCCGTCTCATGTGATATTGCTTTTTTAGAACATTTCTACACATGGCATTTATTATAAACACCTTATGATGTTTGGTTAGCTAACCAGTTATTTTTCTTCACCAACACATGTTCGTACACGACTAGTGGAACTAGGGTCGAGCTGACAGTTAGTTTAATTAACAGGAGGGAAAGTCGCTTTAAATTCTTCCCAGTACTGTACTACATATCCAAAAGGTGAGGAGAATAAACCATGGAGGTGGTACTGTAGGTAGTCCTGAGACACACATACAAGATTTACTTTATATCTCCGCTTATTCAAATATCAGCTAAACTTCCAGGCTTGAATCCGAAATAGATTTGTTAATATAATGGCAATGTAATGTGACAGGGGATACAATCTACTTGTTCCACACATCAAGTATGCCATTGATCAGGGATTAGAGAGGGATACAGGATTCAGCCTTGTGTTAGATGCTAGTTAGCTCTGTAGCTCAGGTTAGCCGTGAACAGAAAAACATGCATGATTCTAAGGGGACAAAGTGTTGTTTAAGATGACATAACATTAGCAGATGTATTTTCTTGCCGAAAGTGCTTTCATGACTGGTTTTGAATGCGGGTTCAGCAGGAAGCCGCTGTTTCCTCTTTCCAGTAATGCGGACCATACCAATCTACGTTCAACCATGGTGGCGACTGACATGTAGTGTAATAAACGATTGTCAGAAAACCTGTGAAGTGGAGTGATACACATAGTTAAATCTCCCAATGCTGTTATGCTTTATATCGTCACTAACGGAATGCCTCTCATCCAATCAGATTACTCGGCAGAACTAATTGTTGCATAAATGACTACAATAGACCCCCCCCCCTACTGAAAGCCATTTACAACATACACCCTAAATAAAAAAAATTTAAAAAGTCTAAATCAGTGGTCACATTTTCTAGAACCTCAAATTTTGCATTCCCATTCATATGCTTTAGTTTTTTAATGTGAGAGACAAACATGTTTACTCCTTTCAGTCCAATTTAAGACATAATACATTCTGACAGAGAATATCATCTGAAGTCCCAAGACAGTGGGAAAATAAATTATTACAAATTTTATTAATAAATTATAATTACACATATTATAACTTCTGAGTTGGACAAATCATAAAATATATATTAGTAAAAAAAACTATTTAAAAAAATCCTGAGGGCAGTTAGACACTAATAAGTATTGAAGAAAAAAAATCAGATGCGGATTTCTTTGTGGAGCAGTTTCCCTGGTTTCCTCCTACCTCTGAGAAATAGCTCATACTTCCCTGTGATGAATTGGCATCCATGTTCCTGAAATGAGGTGCAACCCTGACCCCAGACATAATGGTTACTGACAATGAATGAATGTCCCATTAATATCTTAAGATAATTTCCTCTGACCATTTTGATTTCTTTAGAACTCCTGGATACATTAAACATCCTTTTGGTTTTATCATTATTTAGTACCAGATTTCTTTATGCCGAAAGAGTGGTCTTATTCCTACTTTAGACGTGTCTGATTGCAGAATTTGTATGCAATCTTACCAAAAGTGGATAATGTTGAGGAATGCTGGTTAAGCAGTAAATCCACATGAAATGCAGCACTGTCATTATCATCAGAGGACACCTACATTGTACACTACGCATTACTCATAAAAACTCTTCTCTACACTGCATTAAGGGGATTTTTTTCTGCAGCTCCTGACATTGAGTAATCCTTCTACTACCCCTTCCAGGAATTCTTTACAATCTTTTGTGTATGAAAAAAACAGAGGTCATATATCATGTGTGGACAGAGGATAGTGAGCTTTGGTGAGCTGGCTACCATTGTTGTACGAGTGAGTAAAATAGGGCACAATATATACTGTATGTTAATTAACAAAGTGTTTAATTCTTTAGCTGTGCTTCAGCAAATTTGCATGAGGGATAAATAAATGTGAGACATTATTTCTTTATGTTGTAATATAAATATGTTATATGTATATATGTTGTATAATTTTATATGTTATAAAATTTATGTAACATAATATTAAAGTAGTATCAATTATTCGCAATTGCCTTAAAGCAATGAACGCTACAATAATTCAGGATGTAATGTGAGGTTCCATCCATCCATCCATCTAGGAACCTCTATAGTCCAACTAGGGACCATAGAGGCCAATCTGGTTAACATGCACACACAACGGCCAATTTGTATGTGGCAGATGACAATTTTAATTTGGGAACACCAATTATCCTAATCTGCATGTCATTGGACTGTGGGAGGAAACCCACCAAGCACAGGGAGAACATGCAAACTCCCTATGTCACACAGACTCCAAGGCAGGAATCGAACCCAGACGCTGGAGGTGCAAGGTTACAGTGTTAACCACTAAGCCACCATGCCGCTAATGTGAGGTTAATGCTAAAACTTGCAGGGTTGTTCTAATGTGATATATGTCTCCTTCCTTTAGCCAGTGCACAAACTGCATAGGTATGAAGCTGAGGAATGGCATCTGTGCCAGCCAAGAAAAAGCATTTGCTGCATACATCTAGGATTCCAGTCCCTCTCACAATCCTGTTCATCTACATTAGAGTCTGTAGGGGGAGCCAGTGTGCTTTGCATGTTCAGTACCCACGACAAGAATGGTTTCTTTTAGAAATTCGCCCAAGGTAGTGGAAATGGCCTGTTCGTGACCTCCTTTTCCTGCCAACTGCTTGTTAAAGTGATCAAAGTCAGGGGGGTTACCCCAGACCTGACAAAAGATTCGAACCAGTTCCAAACAGCCTTCAGTGTTTCCTCTCTTGCCATGTCAGACGAAAAAGCCTTTACACTGCCTACACGCTTCATCTGTCATCTGAGCTCTCAGTGGTCTCTCCGGGCAAAGACAGAATAAGGTCAGAGTGGGGGAAGTCTGATTTTGCATCAGATTAGTGTCTGAATTAGAAAAAAAGCAGCACTTCCTTTAGGCCTACATAGTGAGTTTATGTATCAGAGTCTAAGTTAATTTACCTGGAAGGATAGCATCAGCTAGAACTATCAAGGAACAATCAGCACACAGATGTACCTTTAGATGAAAGTGTGTACGTTATCACATGATTTTGCCTCCTCTCAAACATTGACCTCAGGCCTCAAGTTTTAGTCTTTTTTTTCTGAGATGCAAAACATGATAGCATTTCAAGAAGGAAAAAAAGAAAAAACACCCTCACACACATACACTGTTTTTCTATAACATAACAAGTCTAGCTAGTGAAGGATAAAAATAAAAAAAAAGTTCCATAAAAGCTATAAAACTGACAGGTCTGAACGATGCTCTCTTATGTTCTTTTTACTCTGCCTGTTTATTCTTTTTACAGCATCTGATAAAAAAGGATGCACATATAGTCCCACCGCACTCCAGATTTACCCTAGAAACAGATATACTATATCATCGGATAAACGCACTGCATTGATTGCTGCACCATATGTGACACACTACTACTGTGACACTACTAATGCACAAATACGGCACCAGTACAATCACTTTCTAATTCAATGGTTTTTTTCTTTAGCTTTATTGTTTTCTACATTGTAGCACAATGCTGAAGGAATACAAATCATGAAATAATCTCATGATTTAACAGTTAATATTGATGTTGCTTCTGCTACTTGAGCTCTGTGAAGCATTTATGTAGATGCTGTTTTCTGGAGATTTCTGAGGCTGCTAAAAATAACTGAACTTATTCTCTGTAGCTTAGTTAAGTTGTGACTGCTATTAGAATCAGTTATACTGTTTGAGTTTATTTAATAGATTTAGTATAAAGTTTTTGTAAAATTTTGTGTTTAATTAAATAATATTTTGTTGAGCGGGAATATGATTAAGAACACGAGGTTATGTGGTTAAATAACCTGTACAGTATTTTCAGGGCGGAACCTATTGTTCGCCAGTCAAGGGGGAGTCAGGGTTTAGTTGTGTGCCACACTATATGCTTGCCCTTGTGAGAGTTGCTGTTGTGTTCGGCAGAAAGTAAATTTCACCTACCATGTTGTGTTATAAGGTTTTTTCTGAAGACATGGATGAAGTAAAGACTTGTAAAGACCCAGCTTATTTTCCTTCCCCTAACGTTTATTAGGGCTGCACGATAAATCGTTTCTGCACGTACATCGCGATGAGCGCATGCGCAACAGGCACGTCGCTGGAGGTGCGATGCAGGACGGCGTTACTTCACACATACTTGGGGTGTTATGCCCTAAAATGCCCCCTGCCACGGATTGCCCCCCCCCCCCTACATAATCTCTATCAAATAGTGTATTAAACCAATTAGTATCACATATGATTTTACTATTATAATGATACATATTTTATGTATATAATTATATACTATAATTATAGTAAATATATTTTATATATTATAAATACTATAATTATAATGATATATTAATAAAAATTCTCATATAATGTTTATTTTTGCAGGGGTTTGTCATGTAAAACAAAAATGTTTACACTAAATAAATACGCTAAATACGGGGCAATCCGTAGCGGGGCAGCATTTTAGCGCATAACTCCGGTGTGTGTGGACGGAGTCTTCAGACATCACACTGTGCATTTGGGGTTTCTGATAGGTCGTGTAGAACCAAAGTTATCATTACTTTTAAAACATGTTGCTTGTACTGCTCCTGGAATATGGGAATGACGTAGCAAAAATGTAGAACTAAAAATATTTATTATTATTATTATTGATCACAGAAACAACCATAAAAACACATTATCTTATGAATCTGTGCTATTTCTTTGCCTATGCGACCCATTTTGTTTTAACAAGTCATTTTTGTATAGTCTTATAATTCAGTCCATCATATTGCCTAGGTTGTGCTGAAAAAGGGATATGTCACTCTGTACTTCACAATCCTGAGGCATCTAATGCTAATTGTATAAAGCCATACTGTATAGCCTCTCCATAACCAGATTGCTTATAGATGCCCGTCTGCAATTCTTCATTTAAAAATGAGCTTCTTATTTTAGGGTAAGAAGCAACATTATGCAACATTTTTTTCATTAATTATCAATATCATAACATATTACATCCTTGATTTGCTTGAACTGAATAAGGTGAGTCAAATAACAAGGTAAAAAGTAATTTCTCATGGTTTTTATTATACTTTTTTCTTATATATTTATCACCCCAATTATTCTAGAATTAAATTGTGATAAATTCAAGACATCTGATAAACATTCAGGTATTTCTACGTATCGCAATATATATCACAGGGGAAAAAAAGATATTGCAATGTCAGTTTCTTCCAATATCGTGCAGCCCTAGTTTACATTAAATTTTAAGTTACTGCATGCTAGCAGACTTTACTGAATAACTATATGATGGTTTGCCTGCATTTAAGTGAATGTAATTATTTTTGTTTTATTTTTTATCAAGTTTAGCCACCTCATATTTTTTGGAGCTGTGTAATATTCAAGCTATACTTGTCTTGTGAATATTTTTATTGATTATTTTCTATAAGAATGCTTGTGTTTGTATCACATATTTATTGTGTGTATTTTAAATTTGTGTATTTTTTCTTTTAACTAGTTCTCACGGCATGTTGAAGGCATGAACATGCAATAAAACGTCCCTAACCAAAAAAAGAACACCTTGTGTTTGTAATTTAACTAAGAGGAGCTACATAAGTCATTGGCTTACTTTCATGGGACTGTCCTTATGAGACTGAGTTTCATCACAGTGAACACTTGAAAATACTGTACATTCAAAGTTCACGCAATGTTCTGGTTAGTCTGACCTTCATGTATTAACGTAATGATGAACTGTTGTTTTTATTTACTTAATTACACAATTCCATATGTGTTATGCTTCCTACTGTAGTTTTAGACTGTCATTTCTCTTTACTTCATTATATACAGTACTATGCAAAAGCCTTGAGTGACCACCTCATTTCTTCATATATAGAAGGAAAATGAAGGAAATAATTTTAAAAATGGGAACAATTGTTTTACTGTGATAGGCTGTGAAGTGCCTAAAGATACAATTAAAAACTGGTAGTCTATGTAACAACCTCAGCAGCACCTTTATTTCCCCTCTTGTCTGTTTCAACTCAACGTTCAGCATCACCAATATACTAATCACCAGCCTGATAATCCGTCATCATCTGCACCTGTTTCTTACTGGTTCATGCCTTAAGTTAGATGTTTATAATGCTTGAATGATTGATGTTTCTCATCAAACAAAAAACAATCCCCTGAAACTGGTCAGGTACAGGAACTGGACTGATAATAAGAGCCTTCAGGAAGCCTGGAGAACTATTCCTCAAGACTATATTAAACATACAAGAAAGCTTGTCTCTTTGGAAGCAAAATTAGAAGAAAGGAGGGGTGGCTCAAGACAATCCTCTAATTCTAAATGTATGTTTTATAGTTTTGATGTCTTCAGTATTGTTTTTCAATAAACAATTAAATAAATAAATAATCAATTTAAAAGCGGCGGTACACTGGCTTAGTTGTTAGCATTGTTATCTTGCACCGCAAGGGTCCGGGTTCTACTCCTATTTCTTCAGGGCTGTGTGCATGGAGTTTGCATGTTCTCACTGTACTTGGTGGGTTTCCTCCAGGTGCTCTGCTTTCCTCCTACAGTCCAAAGACATGCAGAGTAAGCTACAGTAATTGGCCTTCCCAAATTGCCTGTAGTGTTTGAATGAGCATGTGAGTGTGTGCACAGCATGTGTGTAGGCCGGCCTGGATGGATAGGCACCCCATCCAAGGTGTACCCTGCCGCGTGCCCTAAGTCACCTGGGATAGGCTCCAGCCCCCCACCCATGACCCTGTATACAGGAAAATGCGATACAGACAATGAGTGATTGAGTGAATTTAAAGGTGTGGTCAAACTTGGTAATGACTGGCAATGTACTGTATGTATATTACAAAAGTCATTATATACAAAAATTACTTGTCAATCAGTGCATCACATGTCCATCCAGCACACTATAACTATACCTTACCCTGAAATAATCTTCAAAAATCATATTTTTGCATTAGTGGAATCAATTCAAAATCTAATGCACAAAACATCTGTTTCAATGAGACAATGTACAATTGAGATCTTACAACATTCATTCATCCCTGCTACTAAGGCACCTGTTTAATAGGAAGATGTACAAATTCTAAAATTCTATTTTCACATTTTTTTTATTACTACTATTATTTTTCATTGCCCTGTTATCATAGGTAGGTCTCACCTCAAGCATGTAACCTTATCAGAGTGTTCACGGGACATTTATCAGTCAGCCATGAATCCAAAGAACTAATGCCAATGTCCAAAGTGCACTCTCACAAAATTGCATGCTTTTATCCCGTGCTCAGTGCTTATATTAGGAAGGATTTACAGTTTAAAACATACTGTCTTTGTCTCTTATCACTGTCAAAGGACTTCTAGATGGAGAACCCGGAGGAAAGAAAAGGGGTGAGTCACTTGTTATGCGCACATTGTTAATTTCTTTATTTGTGTCTCATGTTGCAACCAAAGGCGACCTCATTATTATTGTTGAAGGCACTGTGTCACGGAGTGTTGTGCTTTAGAACATTTTTTCACCTGATTTATCAAATTTGTGTAGATTAACTGTGAGCCTTTGTAAACAAGCGCTTCTCTTCCAGAAACTCACTCTGCTGTTGGCTGCTGCAACCCTGATCTCTGCATTTGGCTCCTCTTTTCAGTATGGATACAATGTGGCTGTTATTAACTCCCCAGCCCCGGTACTGGCTCTGAGTTGACATATTTACTATCTTTGTGTATTGGTATTTGTAATCCAATGTAATCTAATGCATGCAAATGGACTTGCAGGACATGCAGAGGTTCTACCAAAATGTGTCCGAGAGTCGCAATAGCACCGTCAATGAAGGTGTGTTGACGCTGCTGTGGTCCCTGACTGTGTCCATGTTCCCCCTGGGAGGCTTCTTTGGCTCTCTCTTGGTGGCCCCACTGGTGAATAATTTAGGAAGGTAACCAGATCTTTTGATTCACATTAGGCTTAGACTAAAAAAGAAAGCTCAATCTAGGAAGAGGGTTTTTTTTTCTGTCTTTTGGGAAACAAATAACCAACAACTGTAGAAAATAAATAAATAAATAAACCTTAAAAACCCTTTTTATTTTCCTTGGATAGTTGAGGATGTTTATCTTCCTAGGGTTCTACCTGGAATTATATATAACGCAAGAGCACTTTCTTCTATACATAGTTCTACCAGAGGGACAAACTGAACCATTTATCATTCTATATTTAACCACTCTTTTAAAAGTATGCTCTAAATTACCTAATAGAATTCTACAGTTAAGGTATTATAAATACATGATATTATTATAAGCATAAAACAAAATATCACACTGATTTTTTTCTTCTTTAAATTACTGTAGGTTTATATTGCATGAAATACTTTCCTTTGTTTAAAAAAAAATTGTACAGGTTTTTGGACACCTGAACATCCCATTCCAGATTTAGTGCCACTTTGTTGTTATAATAACCACTAATCTTCTGAGCAGGATTTCCTGTAGATTTTGGAGCATGTGGGGATTTGCTCATTCATCCATTAGGGCATTAGTGGCGTCAGGCACTGATGTTGGGTGAGGAGGCCTGAGGGGCAGACTGTGTTCTAGTTTATCCCAAATGCATTCAGTGTGGTTGAGGTCAGGGCTCTGTGCAGGCTTTTCCACTTCAACCTTGGCAACTTTGTCTTCATGTTGATCCTGTAGTTCCAGTGAAGAGGAATTGTAATGCTGTAGGACACAAAGACATTGTACACAATTGTGTGCTTCTAACTTTGTGACAACAGTATGAGAATGGATATACACAGTGTATCTGTGTTCTTAAGTGTTATTTGAAGTTATTCATACTTTAGTTAAGTGTTAGATCAACTGAACATTTGTACACATTCTTAATTACTATATTAACAAAAATACATTTTATATTGTTATAAATAATTCCTCACATTGTTATTGAGATCATCAGTGGTCTCTCCCAAATTTCGTCAAAGACTGTGTGCTATATATTAATTTAATGTCTCACATGAACAACCAGTCATTTCAGTTTAACATACAATCATGGTCATCCATGTGGAAAAGAATGTTGAGTCAAGACAAGTCATCATTTGCTGTCTTTCTCATGGTATAAATGTAGCTAATGCTATAGCTGTCTGTGTGTTCATGTGTGTTCACCCCTAAACGTACCTCAGTAAAATGTCTTTTTCCTTCTCCAAAAACCATGAACTCGATCTACTTTGAAAAAGCATGTTGATGTAAATTTACTAGCTGCTTAGCTAACTGGCGATATTTAGATAAATTCGCCTGTATATATTATTTGCTAATTCCAGATTAGCATTAATTAGAGTAGCTAAGCTAATTATAAATGCAGCAAGTCAACTTCTAGCTAGTGGTCAATTTTTATTTCTGATTCATTAATTAGCAAACTACAGTATAGATACAAGTAAAACTAGACATATATGTTACCAGCAAAGTTACAGGCATTGAATTATATATTCAAATCTATCAGTTTTACATAAGTATAAAAAAAAAAATTAAAACTTATTTTGATCATTGAAAGCATGATAGAGTATTGCCTTAATGGTTTATCAGTTAAAATACTTAATTACATTATAATACTCTACAACTCTCTTATTTGTTCACAGGAAAGGCACCTTGCTGTTTAACAACATCTTCTCAGTCGTCCCTGCTTTATTGATGGGCGTGAGTGAGGTGCTGGAGTCTTTTGAGGTCATTATCTTGGGTCGCTTCATTGTTGGCATCTGTGCCGGTGGGTGGATTTGTACTCCCTGATAGACATCAAATTGTGGTTGTTTATAAGGATTTAATGTTTTCCATGCTTCTTTTCCAGGCCTTTCATCCAATGTGGTGCCAATGTATTTGGGAGAACTGGCCCCGAGGAACCTGAGGGGCGCTGTTGGGATTGTGCCTCAGCTTTTCATCACTGTAGGCATCCTCACTGCTCAGGTGTTTGGCATCCGACATATTCTTGGTAACGCAGAAGGTAAAGTCTGTTACGAAAAGGGTTAAGGTTTTTCCACTAGAATATTATTAGCTTAAATTTTACTAATGGATGACAACTAGATGTCCTAGTTGTGCAAGCCTAATAAATTCTCTGATATTTTAAGCTGGTTACTGTATCTTGATATGGTTATATTATAATTATTATTATTATTGCTGGTTAACGTATAAATATTATGTGGATTATTTAAACAATAGTCTTAGCCAGATTTTAGAATTTGTGCTATTCTGTCTTCTCTATAGGTTGGCCCATCATGCTGGGTCTGACTGGTGTTCCTGCTCTCATTGAGCTGATTCTGTTGCCATTCTGCCCTGAGAGTCCACGTTACATGCTCATTCAGAGGGGTGACGAAAATAATGCTAGGACAGGTAAAGAGTTTTGGTTGTTTTCCCTTTTCTTTACAAGAAGTAGAGAAGAAAATGTAGTCTAATGACTTAGCAGGCACTTCAACAGTGTTCAAAACAGCAGATGCGCTTCCCATCAAGATACACACATAAAAGTGTGTATACGAATGAAGGTCACAAATTTTCACCCTCTGAAACACACAACAAACCTGAAACTAGCTTTGAATCTTTAACACATCTTTCTTCTTCTTCTCAGCATGTAAATAAGAAACAAGGTCACCGTGGTACCTTAGTGATATCCGATTCATAACCCTTCCTTTCCATCTAGAAACTTTGTAATATATCTCACAGTAGAAATGGTTTTGAACATCCTACACACACTATCTGCCCTTGCAGTTTGCTTTGTATGTGTCGTTTGTAGAAATGTAAGAAATTTTTATTTCAGATAACTTTTAACATAACATCTTTGAAGCCATGTAATATTTTTAAAATCTCAGTCTGGAAACCCAGTTATTGACTGGCCTGTCTGTTGCTCCTAACCCAAGTCTGGAAGTGCAGCATAATTCCTCCCTCAGTGGACTGCAATTAGTGCTTGTCTGTTCTGGATTCTATGTGAAGTACCTTATACAGATACAGATAAATGAAGCACCAGCTTATATTGGTTAAAAAGTGACATCTAGGTAATTAGCATGGAAGTAAAAATTCTATTAATTTGGAATTTTGTTGAACAGCTGGTATATATTATATATGGTGTTAAATAAACTTGCACTCGTGAATGAACCACCACTGGATATTATTCTAAATAAAACCTTTAAAGATTCCCCAAAGCGAATGTTGAAGAACGTCTAGATTCAAATGTCTAAGATGTTATAGAGGCTACATAAAAGCTTTAATGGCTCTCACTGCTCATTTACAGTATGCAGTTATCCAATCTGGCAATAGGCACAGGGTCTGGACAGAAGAAAACTGGAAAAAAAAAGTTTTTTTCTTCTTCTTCTTTCTTTTTTTAATCCTCAACAGTCCTTTTTTCGAGCCTGTGCCCATAATGACCTTCGATTGTTGTTCTTGGCTGACAGGTCGTGGACCCTGATATGGTCTTTTGCTGTTGCAGCTCATCCTCCACAAGGGTCAAACATTTTGTGTATGATGCTTTTGTCTTCATCAAAGAAACTATTATTAGAGAGTGATTATATGAGTTATCCTTCAATATCTTCCTGCCAGTTTGGACCAAGCTGTGCATTTTCCTCTGACTTTTCTCCCCCCCCCTCTGTGAACGTGTGCACCATGTGAGCATTACTGAGAGCTTCTGACCTCTATCTGCATGATTGTTTCGTCATATTTTGTCTTCATATTTTGCTTCCAAAGTAGACTTTCTTGTATTTTTTAATGTCGTCCTGAGCCATAGTTACCTGGGCTTCCTGAATTTCAGTCTAGTCACTGTACCTAACCAGTTTCAGAGAAATTGTTTTGTTAGTTTAAGCCACATAGTGACCCGTTAATTATTCAAGTATACAAAAACTTCTAACTTATGTCTACACTGATTTTATATCTAAATAATACCTTGCAGCGTCCAAGTCAAAGGCAAATAAGCTATGTCTCTCAACATGCTAAGAGAACTGGTCGTTTCCTCTCTGAGCAGAGACATTTCAGTTGCACAAGACACAAGACAGCTGAGGACGTGACTAACTAAAAACGACATTTCATGTACAAACAAGACAAAGCTGTAGTGATTATAATCAGTCAGTGTAAAGATTTTGGAAAACATCCACCTTAGTAGGAATGTATGACTTGCTTCCAAATGCACAAACATTTTGTTTCCTTCATTTATCTGTCAGCTAAATAATGTCATAACCTTATAGGATAGAGTGTGCTGTGCTGTGTTGCAGCACTGCAGCGTCTGAGAGGATGGAAGGACGTAGAAGATGAGATGACGGAGATGCGACTCGAAGAGCAATCGGAGAGGGCCGAGGGCCAGCTTTCCGTGCTCAAGCTCTTTACCTTCCGCTCTCTGCGCTGGCAGCTGGTGTCCATAATCATCATGAACATGGGCCAGCAGTTGTCAGGAGTGAACGCCGTAAGCCATGCCACACTGACCACAAACCTCTCAGAGCACCATTCTTTACGGTTACATCGCTCCATGCTCTTTTTGGTTTCATACCTTCCTTTACCGAGATTGAATCTCGAGTCTATCCGCAGATTTATTACTATGCGGACAGCATCTTCTCTTCAGCCGGAGTGAAAGAGAACGATGTTCAGTATGTGACTGTTGGAACAGGGACCGTAAATGTCCTCATGACCTTTGCTGCGGTAAGTGTGCGGTAAACACACTATGACCAAGATGTTCCACACAACTCGATATTCATGAGTCTGTTTTGCTATCGCACAGGTGTTTATAGTGGAAGCCTCTGGCAGGAAGCTGCTGCTTCTGATTGGGTTCGGGATCTGCTGCGCGGCCTGTGTGATCCTCACTGTAGCTCTCAGCCTGCAGGTATGGCCGACAACACCAGTCTTCCATTATAACACTGGAAAAATCATTTTCAATTTCACTCTAAGTGCCTGTGGGCTCAGCGCTGTAATAAATATCATCAGTGGAGTGTGATAGATGTCATAAATAGAGGGCTGGAACTCTGGAATGGAAAACATGCTGTTGCAGCAGTTCTTTGTCCTGTCAGTGTCAGAAGGATGTTCATAAATGTGAAAAAAGTAACAGTGCATTAATAGTCTGCTGGACTACCACAGGAAACACTGCACTGGATGCCCTACGTCAGCATCGGCTGTGTCATCATTTATGTCATCGGCCACGCCATAGGCCCGAGTAAGTGCAAATAATGTCGTTTAATTTTGTCAAAGCCCCCTTATTTTTAATACTAAATAGCATAAAAAGTAGACTTTTTTACTGTATTTTTTTGTCTTTGTGAACATGCTTCAGAAAAACAGAGGGATCTGAAAAGTATAAGGCTTATAGTGCTTCCTTCTCCTGCAGGTCCGATTCCCACCGTTATTACCAGTGAGATTTTCCGCCAGTCCTCGAGACCTGCAGCTTTCATGGTGGCAGGCTCCGTGCACTGGCTTTCAAATTTCACCGTAGGCCTGGTGTTCCCCTTTCTAGAGGTCAGAGTTCACCCACAATTTCAAAAGCGAACACACTAACGATACTGATTTTATTATACCTAGGAAGATCCAAATCATATATTATTATTATAATATCTGGTCTCATTTGAGACTTTTATGGTATCAGACTGAATCCCCTTATAGGACCTCACAACAGTCAAAACAACAGCTAATGAGCAGGACTGTGCTCCTTATGTTCACTATGTGTGTGTTTTTTGTTTTTTCTTTATAGAAAGGCCTGGGGAACTACAGCTTCATCGTCTTTGCTTTCATCTGCCTTGCAACACTTATCTACATTTGGGTGGTCATCCCAGAAACCAAGGGCGCCACTTTTTTGGATATCAGCAAGCTGTTTTCTAAAAGGAACAAAGTGGAGATTGTGGTTCAGGATGAGGATTGTAAGATGCAAATGACTGGAAAGGCAGACCGTGAAATGAATGTAATTACCACCTTCTAGACAACTGATGGCTTACTAGGTCTGAAGCTCAGGACACATCGGTTTGAAATGATATTGTTATGTTGTCTGCTTTCACTTAGTGGCTAAAATGCAGCCAGCAGACTAACCTTAAAGGGCATCAGGTGTTTAGAAAATCGTTGGTCTGGTTCTGAAAGAACGTACATCACAGATCAGCTGAAACCATAATTAGGTGTCTGACATTGTCAGGCTGCACCTAGTGTTGGTGCTAAATAGGCAGTAAATTATAGTGGAACAAATCCTGGCTCTACTAGTATTACATGTGTGCACTGCAATTGTACAAGCTGTCTGGTTTGGAACCTGATGTCAGGACAAAGCAAGTTCTACAGTCTGGTGTATCAACATTTTAAATTAATCAGATGTTTTGCCTTCTGTTAACATGCCTTTTACTTAAGTGACCTATTTAATGGTTTGAACAACAAACTGTTTTACTCATACTCCATGTAAAACACTTCAAGGAAACGGATAATGTGTATCTTTTAAAATGACCCTTAAATTTTTTTTTCTATGAGTGCAGGTTTAGAAATCTTGAATAAAATATTTTCTAATGTTACTTTGTCATAAGTCTAGCCATAGAACCTAAATTTTAATTATTGTGTCAGTATATTTCATAATTTAACTTCAAATCAGTTTTACCTGCTGGAACAATATGTTGGATGGTGCTGTGTTTTAAAAACAGATTCTATTAAAACATGCAAATAAGTTTTAGAAAGTTTATTGAATTATTGTATACATATATCATATACAGTACTATCAGATAATCATTAACATTGAAACCAAGTTTTGGGTTCCTCTTGAGCCACCAGGACGGGTGTGCTGTGGTGTCTGACAGCAGCGTTGGATCCTTTGGGTGCTTGGTGGGTGAGAGGGGGTGGAGCCTCCATGAATAGGACTTGTTTGTCCGACACACCCCTTGGGTGCTCGATTGGATTGAAATCTGGGGAGTTTGAAAGCTGGGTCAACAGCCCTGGGCTCTTTGCCTACTGTCACTGTGCATTCTGGACTGATTTATATATATCATATATCATATAGTGATATCATAATTGAAATATTAATAATGATCAATAGTCAGTGAAGTAAAAAAATGAATAATAATAATAAAAAAATACGTTATTCAGACCATCATATATGTGTTATTCAGAGCATCATATATATGTTATTCAGACCACTACATATACAGTATGTCATTCAGAAGAATCTAAATGTATTGAATCAGGAGCACTTGTGTTCAGTCTCCAGCTGGACTCCTCCATACAGACTCATGGATGTCACACCCCAATTCAGCACGTTGCCTTTTCCTGAGTTTTTCTCACAGTTCATCATCTTCTGGATCTCCTCAGGACCCAGCACGTAATCCCATATGTTTACATCAGTCATATAGCCCACAAATGCATCCAAATCAAAGATTCCCAGGAACCCATCCTTGTCCTTTCCCAGGATGAGGTTACCACCAGGAGGAATAGTGTAGTCTGCTCGCAGGTACTGCTCCTTTCCGACAACACCGTTCACATAGAGTTCTGCCCCTCCAGTATGTGAAGCCCAGGTCAGGCAGTAATGCGCCCAGGCCCGGGGGCGCAGCTCATGGGGAAGGCTGACGTACTCATTTCCGATCCAAAGCCCCACCTCGTGGCCCATGGTGATCGTGAGCTCGTTTTCGTGTTTGGTGGTGGAGTAGGAAAGCACAGTGTGCACGGAACGGGGGTGCATACGCAGGTTCATGCACACCGAAAAGGAGTGCAGGTTCATTGGGTGACCCAGGTTTATCAGAGCAAAGCTCATCAACTTGTTCGCTGGGAAATTAAGCACTAGTGGAAATATTACCTGTGAATCTTAATGGGGGGGGGGGGGGAAAGGAAGATAATGTTCTCTTTTCTGGGACATTCACTAATGGGAACTTATATAAGTTTATATTACATAAATGTGACTTGTGCTTACCTTTGTTAGTAGGCCTGTAACCACCGACTAAAACAGCAAGCAAAGTGAGAGAATGGTTTGTTCAATTACTTTCTATAGTTAAGAAAAGTAGATTAAGGAGGAATAACATTGATTTCCTGCAATGTTGGAACAAGTAAAACATACCTGGGTTGATGTGTTTTCCAAGAGAAGTAATCATGTCTTCAATATTTAAAAGCTTTGCCTCAATCTCTTCTTGCCTACAAAATGCTGACAGAAGATAAAAAGAAAACAAAATGAAGCTGCACAGAAAATGATACTTAACCACTGCTTTTTAAAAGAAATGGCTGAAGAATGATGTACATACTGCCTTTGCCCAGTCGAGGAAGGAATGAGGACTCGACCACTCGTTCATTGAGAGGTTGTGCCATGCGGTAATCATTGCGTATGGTCTTATTTTCCAGGTCCATAAGTGTGCTCTCCAGCTTCCTGATCTATAAGGCACAATCATTGTTTAAAGATTCATTCGAGGGAACTTTGTTGGTACGTCTGAAAAGTATTATAAGCATGAAATACCTGGTTATGGGACAGGGTGATGGGGGTATCAAACACAGTCCAGAGGATACTCTCATAGCAGGGTGGCGTTGTGAGAGAACCCTCATATCTGAAGAAATGGGCGAGGTTCTCCGGGAGCATGGAACGTACGTTTAGAGTAGAAATATTCATGGATTGCCCTGAGAAAGATTATAGTGTATGAGGACGGAGTGTGTAGACAAGTAACATATACAGTAATGTCGTAACATTCATTATTCAGCACCTGCGAATTTGACTTTTTCCAGGTTACTGATGAAGTCACTGTAGTATGTGTTCTCAAAATGACCATCCTAGACACAAGCACATGAAGAAAAAAAAATCATTATTGTTCATTTGGACAGTAACCCAACACATGTATCCGTTTGTTTGTGGGAAATCAACGTTTTTATAAATCAATGTTTAAAAAGGGGGGGGTACAGGCAGGAATTGTGAGCAAGAGATCCAACTGAGGAAGCACGTAGCAGTGCTGTTACAACAGTCAAGCAGCAACATTAACGCTATCACTAACACTAGCCAAATATTCCTTTGTGATTAAAATAGAAGCCAGTGTGTCGAAACACAATGACTAGATCAATGGCCTCATTTAGTAGAGTGCCTGACCCTCCACTGCACTCACATTTGAAAGAAATTATCTTAATAATTGTACTTGTTCCGGCTAATAATAAAAGTATTCGCAGGTCATAGCTCTGATAGCAACTGCAGAAAGCCTAATTAAATAGGAAACTGGGCCTTTCTGCAAGTTCTAGTGAAAAAAGAAGACTTGTGTGAGCCTTTTTTCCTGTGTACGCTTTTCAGTATGTTCTTTTTTTTTTGTGTGTGGAAAGTTTAAAGCGATCTTCGCTGAAAAGACATGATCATATGATATTCAACATGCAAATAATATAAGAGAATCCAGTACATTTCATTCTAGGCGCTGTTTCATTTTAACAACAGTATTAGTATGCTTTGCAGAACATTTTTGCTTCAGAAGATCAAGAATTCAAGTATTTTATATGCTGTTCCCACAAGATGGCAGTCTCACATAAATTGGTTAAAAATATTCGTACATAATTTGCAAATCATTTTGGTATGTTAATTCTAATAATAATAATGTGTTATTGTATGACTTACCTCATAAAAGAAAGCCAAAACTGCCAACCCATCATTCTTATCCTTGGCCTCATCAAAGCTTTTGTACTTAACAGAGTTGTAGTGGACCACATGAAGCTATGAAACACACCAGAATTAGTGTCACGTCATATTTGGTGATTCCATGAATAAACTACAGCTCTCATAATGATCATACAAAAGTAGTTTAGGGATGGTTTAGTTTGGGACATTATGTGCATATACAAGACATGCATTATACAAAGGAACTGGGTTGCTTTTGTCCAACTGTTGGAACAGTGCTAAATGAATAAATAATCACTTTCTACTTCAAAATTAAATTGCTATACATGCTAAAGATGTTGGGCACAACAGATACATTTAAAATAATAATAATAATAATAAATGTCTTACTTCTGCCATGTACCGGATGCCATCCACAGTATGTTCTGAGCCACTGGCTTCCAGGTCCAACCCACCCCAGTGTAAGTGCATCTGAACAGCTGTGTAGTGGGCTGGCAGCCCCTTCGTTATTACCATAGAGGGCGGAAGGTCGATTTGGACTGGTGAAACCGAACCAAACCAAACAGAGAGAGCGAGAACTCAATAACACTCATCCTCTCAAATTTGAAGGAATTATGATCACTAGAAGCATGAAATCCACATTTGGAGTGTCCATGGCCAATGAAGAAATTTAACAAAAGAAATAAACAGATATAAAAAGCAAAAGTTATACACAAAAAAAGGAATGTAGAATTCTTATTCTTACCTTGAATTATTCAAGTTCTTTCTTTGAGTTAAGATAATTGAATAAGTAAATCTGAGCACTCTTTTACTTTGTTCCAATCTTTATTCTTACACTTGAGCTTAAGACAATAAATATATTAAAATTCAAGAGGCACGTGACTGCAGACTAAATTTGTAAAATGTCTGTTTTTAAATTCTGAACATGACCTATAAGTGAATAAAGTATATTTTATACAAACACACACACACACACACACACACACACACACACACACACACACACACACACACACACACACACAGGGTCATTATTAAAGTGTAGACATTTCTATTTGTATAGCACTTTTAATAATGGGCATCGTCACAAAGAAACATTACAGAAATATATAAAATAGATATAAATTTTAAATCTATAATTCTATGCAAAAATAGCAAGAGAGAAGTAATGCCAGCAAGAAAAACCTCTTTGAGACGACAAGAAACCTCAAGAGGAACCAGACTCAAAAGGAAACCCATTCTCATCTGGGTGTCAGCACATTGTGCAATATTGAATAATTCTCTTCTATTACTGTGTAAAAAAAAAAAAATTATAGTGAAACTAGGAAGCTCATTATAGTTTTTATATGAAGATATTAATACTGAGTGCAAAACTGTCAGTGGACACATCATCAAATTGTCCAAATAATATTATATAAATCTAATTGATGGGCTGATTACAAGGTTAATTGTTGTAAAAAATAATTTAAATAAATAAATAAAAAAAGACCAAACGACTAAAATAAAATGCTATTTATTGCTTTGTTGTTTCTTTTTTGTCAGCTTTCTTAAGATTTGAGTTTTTTGAATTTGAAGTGAAGTGAGATGAAGTAGAGGAGACATCCATAACATATGTTTATTCTTGCACTGCAGTATATTCCACACATATTTATTCTGTGTATACTGTATCATTCAAATCTGTATCATGTACATATGTACTGTATATCATGTATCACATGCATATATACACACCACATCTGTATTACCTGCTGTGCCTTCTGTTAGTTATTTTGTTATAACACACACATATTGTATATATTTAAACCATATCTCCATATCTTTGGTGGATATATATTAATATGAATATATAAATATTCATGCTAACATATATAACACATTCACTGCACAAAGTTGCACAGGTATTCTGCATATTAATGTGTGTGTGTGTGTGTGTGTGTGTGTACAGTACACACACATACAGTACTATACCATATCTTTATTACTTACTGCATAACAGATTATTTATTGTAAATATGCCACTTGTGCACTTCTGTTTAGATGTTAACTGCACTTCACTGGCTCTGTGCATGTACTTTGCACAAAAACAATAAAGTTGCATCTAATGTCATGTAACGCTCTCCGGTAGTTGAGTACCTTGAGCCACGCATGCGCAGTAAGTCAATGCTGTCATATGACCGGACATGCGCACAGATGTCAGCAGTCTGAAGGAATTTACTTGATCAGGATATTTTTCTCTCTGACGTTTAGCTTCGGCTTTAAAGCGCAATTCCGTCCGACTCCACAACAGTAAGTAATGAGTTAACTCCTCTGTCTGACACCACAACGTTCATTATATCGAGTTATAATAATAATCACGACAATAACAATAACGTCGGTGTTACTGGGCTGCGCGCTGAAAGTGAAGAGGAACTAAACTTCGCTGAAGTTAGCCGAGTGCGTTAGCATTGCAAGCTAACTCTGACTAGCGGCCACTGGGAGCGCACGAGCCGAGTGGTTTACTTTGCCTGTGTGAAAAAAAAAAACTTGTTTTTATAGAAAGAGTGAAGAAACGGTGAGACACTATGAGCAAACAGTAAGTACATAAAGACATATATACAATACAAAACCGTGTGGAGGAGAGGAGTGGTGACGGGCTGGAGAGCGCGCGAGAGAGACTCGGTGCCTTTCCGCACTAACACGTCGAATCTGAGCTCCTGCTGGGTGTGTGGGGGTGTGTGTGTGTGTGTTTTCACACTGTAAGTCTCTCTAACAGCCAGAGGCTCTCAGTTTATTCACACTGTGTTTAATTATCTGCTGAATTAACATCACACATGATGTACACTCGCACTGCAACACACTGAAAACGAGCTGAGAATCAGTTTATATGCACTGTACAAACACACACACACATCGTATACGAAACAATTACATTTCATTCATATATATATATATATATATATATATATATATATATATATACACACATTACACATAAAGAGGAAATGAAAACCTCAGTTATGATGTACAGTACAGCTGATACGCACCAGCTTTGTGCTTGAACCTCTGACCTTCTGATAAATGGATCGGTTGATTATAATCCCAAATTAAAAGTGTAATTATTACTCCAGGCAGGTCACAGGTTATACAACAACATACAAACAGTGTGAAGCTAAATTAACATAGAGACTCTTACTTTATTTGCACTCTGTTTAATTATCTACTGAATTAACACGGCACATTATTTACATTTGCACGCCCACACACTGAAAGCGAGCTGAGAATCAGTTTATGTTGTTCACTATATACATTTACACACATCAGGAACACCTTACAGTACATTAAACACACGCACATACGACAGTATGTAAGTATGTAATTACCAGTGTATATACACAGACAAATATTAATCCTGAAGAGGAAATGAAAGCGTCAGTTATGTATGGTACATCAGATAGTCTCCAGTTTTGTGATGCTTTTTCTTGGACTGCTGACTTTCGGATAGAAAATTTTTTTTTTTAAACCTGATGCAATATTAACTCATCAGTTACCCAGAACATTAAGATATACCATTGCCCTTCCTGATGCAACCCTCATTGGGTGGGAATCAAACCCTGGCCTTCTGCATGACAATGGCCACTTTTCAATTCTATACATAATGACAATGAATAATAATAGTTCATAAGTAGTCCCCCCCCCCCCCACAATTAATCCTTCCATCCATTTTTTTGTCTGTCTGTCTGTCTGTCCCAGAGAAAAACACTAAGTCACCACTGTTTATTATTCATATTTTTAGAAATGTAGCTTTTTATCTTGTAAGGTAGTTAAAAATAAGTAGTATTACTGATGATATTATTATTGATATGCAAGTGTCTAATGCAGGAACCAGAAGTGCAATTATTTCAAAACAATTTGTGCAAGGTTGCTTGTGCATTAGAGCAGTTAGTGAATTTCACACAAGAGGATGATCTCCTATTATTAGCGGTGTGCATCATTAGTCTTTCATAAAAAGTAGTATAGTCAAGGCATTGTTCCTGTATTACAAAGTATTTTTACTTTACTTTGAGGAGCTTCATTTGATCGTAATGCCATGTTTGTTTATTTATTTATTTTTTAATAATAAGCACTACTAGTGAGTGAGGTGAACGTCAGTGGAAGAGAAATCCTGGGAAACCAGTTTATGTAGAAGAACCAGAAATGTTTCTCAATTCGGTAAGGTCTAACAGGGGGGAAAGTGTGTACGTGTGTGTGTGCAATAACAAAGCAAGTGAACGTACATTTTGACTTAAAAAAAACATCATGTTAAGTCTATTATTTATTTATTTAAATCTCCAAACCTCTGCCTCAAACCACAGATTTTAATCTAGCTACATTTCAAAACCCATTAAAAAAAAGCTTCAACTAGTCCTAAAAGCTTTTAAAGGCAGGACATGTTGTCTCTAGTTTCCTTTATTGCATGGCAAACGAGGTCACACTGCAGTGTGTTATGTGACATGCCTTTTTTTTTTTCTTCTTCTTTTCAATCATAACTGTGAGATGGGGTCACAATTCAGTTATGTATTGCAGATCTTTTGTGTGTTAATTCATTTATTGGTTAGAAATATATATATATATATATTTGCATTTGCAGTGGTAAAAAGGCCCATAGTTCCTCTATGAATCTACAGGTGACACCCTAACTATTCACACATTGTCAGGCAGCACAGCGCCGCCTGTGGTAGAAGCGAATTATATGCTAAAGTTGTTTAGAAATAAGAGTTAAAACAGATGATACATGATTTTAAGTGGAAAAGCTGTTAAAAAAATACAAAACCTTTGTCTTCAATGCTTAAGTTTGATTGCATTTTATTAGAAATATTTGCTTTTTGCCCTCAGTGACCTGCTTTTTCTATCCACAATCTTTCTCCTAAACTAAACAAGTTAAACATGATCTTGATCCCTCTGAACTAAACACACCGGACTAAGTTCAATAATGTTTTTTTTTTCTTCATCATCTTTACTGTAGCTGTATTGAGCTGCTTGAGATAATGAAACCCTTTTAGGTTACCTGGAAAGGTCAGACACTGCAGGCCTACTGAGATATGTGAGTATATGATTAGCTCATGGTACAGGAGCATGGAAAGAACAATACAAGAAATAAATGTGATACTTCCTTGAGCACTTAACACAGGCTAGTATGGTGGCATGGCCTGGTGCGACTCAGGAAACAGGAAAAGGAAAACAGAGTCAGGAAATAATAATTCTGCTCAGCACAGCAAAGTTGACCATATACATAACACTTCTAGGGCATGATCTGCTTTCGCATTCTACTAACCACAAGGTTCCCACTGGCCTTGTACACGCCTAATCGTGTAAATAAAATTCAAATAAATAAATAAATAAACTATTGGAATCAGAGTATTGGTGGAGTAATCTCAAAAACAGCTACTCTGAAAACCTCAGAAGCCTAGATCTGATCCATATGGAGGAAAATAAGGGTTTTAGATCGATACTGCCAGTGGAAATGCTATGCATACTCACTCTGTGTGAGTGAGTGAGTGTGTGTGTGTGTGTGTGTGAGAGAGAGTGTGTGTGAGAGAGAGTGTGTGTGTGTGAGTGTGTGTGTGTGAGTGTGTGTGTGTGAGTGTGTGTGTGTGAGTGTGTGTGTGTGAGTGTGTGTGTGTGAGTGTGTGTGTG
>JAAGKR010007303.1:0-30000 GCA_011419295.1 Clarias macrocephalus | reverse complement strand
ACAGAGAGAACATGGGAATCGAACCCGGACCCTGGAGCTGTGAGGCGAATAGTTTGTTTAGTACCAGGAAATGTTTATTTAACGTTTATGGAATGAGTCTACAGTGCTAAAGCTGAAAAACTGAGCTGAGTATTTGACGCTCGGCGGCGTCTCATGGTGTTCCATCTGGGAGACACGATCCATCGAAACGCTCTCTACTCTCTCCTCTAAATACTGAGACGATGAAGAAGAAGAAACCATTAATTAAACCCTCGCGTGTCAGACCGCGTTTAGCTCAAGCTTCTAAACATACTTTGATCAGACAGGCGACGCGTTCTCCAGAGGACCACGTCGGGTAATGACGGCTACCGTCAGACTCGAGAGACGCGTCTTGTAGAAGTAAAAACTTTCACTTATTTCGTCTGCAGTGACACTAAAATACAACAAGGGCTCCATCCGAAATGTTATTGTTTGCTAGAAGAGCTTTACCAAGTCATCATGTAAGACAAGCGATGATTATCTAGTATCAATGCTAGAACAAAAACCTCGCTAAACACTTGCTAGCTAAAATTTACAATGAATCTGTGGCTCATTTCATGAATCATTTAAACTGCTTTAAACTTTCAAAATTTAATTTCTCAACGTACTCTAGCTAGGACATGATCAAGTCAAAAGGAATGAAAGCATCCTCCGAGGTTAATTCCAAAGCTAACACCAATAACAGCCTGATTTCAGTGCTGGAGTTGGTTTTATCAGCGATGTATCAGCACTTCTGTGTGAAATGTCGATGTTCCCAATAGATCTGGAACATTTCCGCAGTCGCCGCTACGTCCTAGCTAGCTAAAGCGTGCAAACGTGAACGTTCCTCGAGTACTATTGGGATATGTGACAGTGTTTTCTATTCTTCAAGCACTTGAGTTTTTGGTATTTTATTTAGAAACATTTCATACACGTTAGCCATCAGGAATTAACTGTGGTTTAATGAATGTTAGTAAAAATGACCAAAAGTAAGTAAAAAAAAATACTCAATTTAGCCGAGTGTATATACGTGTGTATACAAATAGCTAAAATGTTTTATTAACAATCAAACGCATACTCGAATGATTACTAGGTGTGTACGATAACGGGTAAAATAATATTACCATTACACCTTAATACTGAAATTACATTAGAATTCTGTTTCTAACATAAAAGGAAAACACACCTTAATTTTGTCTTAACATCTTAAATTCTATTTACAGTCTTATTTATTTGTAATTATTTTCAGTGTATAAAAACAGATTTTTTACATTAAAAAATAGGATTATTTTCATCAACAATACAAAAGGAAAATTCAACGAGTTTTTGGCTTTAAACAAACGCCACTGCATTGATGAAAGATTTATACACAAATATATATTTTTTAGAAAATAAAAGCCGTCGTTTTGTACAATCGAAAGAACAGAAATCCTTGAAAAACGTTTGCATCTTTATTTTTATCAGAAGTATATTTTGAATAGGTCAATTTTAGGTATAAAATAAGGTATATTTTAAAGGAGGCAAACAGATCGATGTGAACTTTATAAAGCAAAAAGTACATTTTATTATAATTACACTATATTGTCTAAACCTATATATTTTATGGTTAGTTTATTCCTAGACTTTAACTGGCAGCAAGAAAATACTGAATGTCTGTTATTTCTTGGCACAAAAACAAACAAACAAACAAAAAACGAAAATAAATAAATAAATAAAACCAAAGTCAAATGCGCTGTTAAACATGGCCATGCTCTAATTAATAATGTCAGACGCGACAACATGGACGTCATACTGGCCACAGAAAACTTCCAGTCTGAGGGTCAACTGCTTTTGCAGAGCATTTGCAGGTTCTGTCGTCATCACGTAACATTTTCTGTAAAAATGTGACGTGCAAACGCACGATTAAGAAAATTAGCTAATTGTTGTACATCAGGCAAACCCTACCCCAGATAAACAAAAACCTGAAACGCAACTCCAACGAAATGAAGGACATCAAAACGATTAAACAGGTCAGCAGGTGGCGATTGCAGAGTGTAATAAACAGTTACATCAGTCCTGAGCTGTAGTTTAGCTAATGCTATGTTAAAATATTTTATTTCGCTAACACGCTATACACACTGCGTCTGTCATAATTGATCAGTACACCAGCGCCGCCCCTTGTAGAAATGTTTCACGATCAAGTGTAACACATCACACATCTAATGGTGTTACATCATCAGCGGCTGAATGTAAGAGCTGAGGATGACGGGGAGATGGAGAAACAAGAGGAAACAGAATAAAAAGTGAAACTAAACTGTAAACACACACCACAACAAAAGCACTTCATCAGCAGCTGCGATATAAACAGACTTTTAACCACATCAAGCACTTGAATCAACTCCGAATCAGATTTCTCCAGTTTAGGGGATATTTAGGAAATCTTTGGCCTTAGAGGGACGGAATGTGGCATTTTTGTCAATCAGACAGAAGTGGACAGACTGGGCGGAGCTTTAATTTCACCTCCTACTCATCAATAGCCCCGGGTTCATCTACTGCAGAAAATAAAATAAACAGAGACGGGCAATAAGTACGGAGTCACTCACTTCCTCCTCTGTCTGGGAGTGGATCCAGCATCCTTTCGAGGTCGGCCTCGGGGCCTCCTGTCATTGTGGGCAGGACTTCCTGTGGGCGTGGCCACAGATCCACCCAGCGGTGGCGAGGGTCCTTTATCAGAGGAATCAGGAATCTTCTCCTCTGATGACATTCTGATAAAAGACAAGAAAAAAAAAGAGAGACTTTTTGTTGTATCGGTGTTAAAACTCTTCGTACAGTTTACAATATTCAACACTAAAGTTTGGAGTGTATTATTTCTGTGTATGTTTTAGTGAGTTTTTCAGATCTGAGGCAGATTGGTACATTAAATCAAGCACGAAGGCAGTTTCTGAACTGGGATTTACTCCTGAGAGTCAGGAATCACGACAAGCGCTAACTAAACAACTCGAGTGAGCTCCTGTTTATCGAGTCTGAGTCAGAGTGAGAATCTATTTTTGTTTATTTGTCAGAACATGTGATCAGACGCTACAGACAGTGCTACAGCGCTGTGCTTTGGTTTAGTCTGGGGTACTTGGCTTCCCACCCAGGAGCTGGACATGCTTACATCACCATCATGTTGAAGAGAACCGCTCTCACACCACACAAGCCTGGTCCATGATCGCGTTTGTATCGTATTTGAATCCCGCACCTCATTGAGACAGACTTGGGCCTCAGTCTGACTGCCTGAGAGTGTGTGCTCTCACTTGACCAAACAACCGCATGAAGGTGAAGAACACACCAGAGTTCCATCCAAATTGATTAAACACTGTACGTGTCCAAGCACTCTTCGTATTATTATCATTATTATTTGAACCCGTCAGTTTAGCAGGAGTTGAACTGGTTTCCAGCATTAGGTAAGTGCATGGTGGGGTTTGCGTGTCTCAGTGGGAACGTTCTTGCAAGCCTGATCAAAACTGAGCAGCTTCCACACTGAGCACGGGAAAGAATCAGTTCGTCATGTCGTGGTCATACTCGTGACTCAGGCTTACAGGGAATTATCTTTCATTTTGTAATGGATCTGCGTACTCAGCTCGAGTGTGCAGAAACAACACGTTATGTCCTTCTGGACCTGGTCTCCGCCACGCTTCTCATCCTTATCGCTTATCACCTGACCTTTTTTCCTTCCACCCATCCTTGCTCTCATTGGCCGAGGCTCAGCGCCAACCTTACTGCTCTCTGTAAGTGTGTTCACACATCAACAGCACCGAAACGCCGGACTACCATCTCGCAAAATGGACTCGCCGCTCTGTGTTATACAACACGCCAACAGTTCACAAGTAATCTGAATAAAATATACGCCATGAATCACAACCGCATATCCTAATCCAGACGGCTTCATCTTTACATCATGCTATAACGTTTTTTTGGACAAATATTGACAATATGGTTGGGTGCTTGTAGTGTAAGGATGGACGATATGGCAAAAATATCAAATCACGATTATAGCAGGCAATTCTACTGCTCCTAAATGCATATTATTAACGGTTGGTGTGCAAACAATTTCATAGAAATATAGCAGTTTAAAAAAAAAAAACTGTTTGATTATACTTTGACATCATCTTAAAAAAATCCATGTGGAAAATTTTTTTTTACCTAAAAACTAACATGCGTGAAAAAGTAAAACGAAGTTAAAATTTTACCATCACTTCGATTTTTTCACACAATTTTTTAAATAGACCGTAACATGAAACAAAAAAAGTCATGTAAAATGTAACGACATACTACGACATAACCTGTAACGATCGCCTTTTCTTTTGTAAGTTAGTAGGAATCTGTTCTTGAATACTGTTCTGCTACTCCATAAATCTAGTGTTGAAATTTTAAAATAACATTCATTCTCAAAAATATTTGTCATTTCATATTACTTCGTGATGCTACTGTAATTTATATAATTTTATACTTCAAGTCAATAAATTTATGTAAAACATCTAAAAGATTTCTCGGTGCGGCAGATCAATAACATATTAAAAACATTCATTAATTTTTGACACAAACAATCCAGATAGAAGCGACCGCAATATTGTTATTGTGTCTCTAATTATCGCGATACAATACGCTTTGCTGCATCACCAGCCCATTTTAATGATAACACTAAGTTATTTTCAACAAGAAAGCTCACTAGTAGTACAAAAAGCAAGTCTTAGAGATGAGTTCACGCATATAAGTAAGGTCCAACATACGGATTATACCGACAGGACACGGCAAGAAAAAAAGTAAAGAAAAATCTGTTGTTTAAGACGTCATAATACAGTCTGTTGCTTTAGAGATCCACAATTTCTGTGTTAACTAGCAAAACAAGTAAATGCTAATTTTTAAACTCAGGCTCATGGGATAACCCAAACCCAGGTCAGGAGAGGAAGCAGTAATCCAAAAAGACCCCCTCGTCACCTTTTCTGCCAACAAGGCCACAGCTTCCGGGACTGGATTTGTCTTTTAGCCGCGATTTACGACTAAACCACCAATAGTTACGTTAAAATTGAGGATAAAAGCAACAGAGTGGACCTCATCTCTTAATGTAAAAGATCAGGATTAGAAAATATTTAGCGCTGACCTCACGAAACCGCAGCATGAATGCCGTCTCATCGCTGTCCACAAGCTTACCTGTCCTCACAACGCCTTTAAACCACTTTTAACTGAGCGCCAAAACCTAGCCATGAAGCTTCCCCTGTGTTTCGAGACGTGCGCTACTGAACCATCGCCGCTCGTGCACTTCCTCCTGACCACCTGTGTGTCGAGCTGACGTGGGCACGGTGCCAATGCGCCGCTGCCTTTCTTTCCAGGAATTATGCGGGATCCCTCGCCCGGTATGAGTAAACAGTTCCGCTTCACGTGCTTAGATCACTCCGGGAGTGAAAACAATGGACATTATGTCAGTCACACGTGTCGCACATCAGAAGACACGGCGTACATCACGTATCAGGACTCTTAACTTCCCTACAGCTTGCACTGAAATTTGTAAAGCTCCTCTTGATGTGTAAAGAAGGCTTTTCATGTGAGCAGTATGGAAAGAATCAGGGATTCACGCTGCATCCCTTTGATTAGCCCCGTTACGTTCATGACTCAGCACCGAACGGCAAGAACGGCTGACAAACATCAAGAGCTTTTCATCTACGACTCTTCTGAGGTAACGTGTTGAGTGCAGAAAAGACAAAACAACGTGCATTAGCCCTAGGCGCGAAGATTTCTACGCCAACGGCGGTGAGCTTGAGCTACAAATTAAAGCCTCGTGGTTATTTACTAGACACAGACGTAACGTTTCACCGATTTGCACACCATGTAAACTGAGGGAAGGAAAGAAAAAAAAAGAGGGGGAATAATCAACTTGGGGAAAGGTGCAACCAGACAACCAAGGATGTCGAATCAGGTTGCAAGTAAGAAGTTAGCAAAAGCTAAGGCTAAATCTTTTTTTTTTTTTTTTTTTGCGCCTCTAAAGGATGGGCGTGCGAAAACGATAGTAGTTTCTGTTTGGAAGTTATTCAGTAATCAGGAATGAGAGGAGGGGGAAAAACTGAAGGCCTTTTGTTTAAGCACTGAACACAAAGCAAAGTGGTTCACATGAGGGGGGCATGTCCAGTCTTTGTTCAGTCTGACTCAGGAGCTCGGTTCTGAAGGAAACATCGCTTAAAAGTTCAGGTTCTGTCAAATAAAAGAAAATAAGCATTTTGGGGAAAAAAAACAAACAAACATTGAGACCTGAATGATGGACTTTGTTTCTATCTTTTCTTTTTTTGAGAGAGAGACTTAGCCTGGGGGGAAATGCTAACATTTTTGTTGAGGATTAAAATACAAACCAAAAAATAAAAATAAAATAAAAAATAAACCACAATTATCATTAATGTATGAAAGAATAATAAACTTCACAATAAAATCGGACTGTTTTGCTAACTGTTAGCTTAGCATCACTACAGGGACAACTTGATGAGTAGCGTCATTAGGACGTCATAATCCCGGCGTTTTATTTGTTGTTGTTGGTTTTTTTATTTTTATTTTTTGACGTAGGTGAAACTGCTGAGAGAGATTTATTTTTCAGACTGAAGAGGAAGGTGTTTGGAGGGCAGAAATAAAATATGAGTGGGGAAATAAATGGGAAAACTCTCGGGTGACGCTGTTAGCCAGGCTAGCTTGGTGGGGAGACTGAAGGGGAAACGCGATACCTAGCAACAACAACAAAAAATAAAAAATAAAAACGGAACACGCGTGTACACGTCCGCTTCTTACCTTTTATTAAATAATACTAGGAATGTATGTCCTTCATGTCATAAATGTGGTGGAGGACATACACGAGGGGAGTTTTTTTAGTGTTGTGTGGGGACAACCAGAAGAAGAAGGTGGTGGTGGTGGTGGTGGAAAAGGAGGAGGAGAAGGGGAGTGGGGTAGGAGTTGGGGTAAGGGGGAGGTGGGGGGGGGGGGAGACCACTATGTCGACATTAAGACTCCTGGATTTTGAAAAATAAAATCCCAGTTTATACTCCGAATCTTGGTCGAACACGTAACGGGAGCATCCAGATATATTCCGTAATCCAGTTCGCTTAGTGTGAATCCGTCCCGATTCCGGAATGGAACAGTTGCGGGTTTTTTTTTTTGTATTTGTATTACTGTTTATGTATATATATATTTATTCCGCTTTATTCATCCCCACATCGCGAGATCCTTCAGGGTTTTCACATCCCTGCGCCGCTGCTGTGTGTGTGTGTGTGTGTGTGTGTGTTCGGCTTTTCTTCCCAACGATGCTCGGCTTTTTTTTCCCCTCAGCAATATATAATACAAATCTATATAATCCCGAGGCAGTGAGAGAAACCCTTATTTCCATGAAAAAAAAATCAGATCACCCACACACAAAGTGTTAAATTCGATCCAGGATTAATCCGTTTTGAAGCTGGCAATTTTCAAAAAAAAAAAAAAAATAGACACCAGTGTTTATAACACACACACACACACACACATCCACAATAACACGGAATATCCGTTCCCGTTTTCCGAAGTTCAGCGCGTCCGTACGATCACGAGAAGCGTCTCCCCGGTGTGTATCCCGATTAGAAAAGGCGGGAAAAAACACATAGTTAAAAATAAAATAAAAAAACACTATTTAATAAGAGACAGATATTAAAGTTGTAGCTCCTCGCACTCCGACGGTAGCCATATTTGAGTGCGCGACGCGTCACCGCGTGTGTGTCCTCGCGCCGCGAAATAGTTACGCGTTCACACACGCGCACACACACACACACAGAGAGAGAGAGAAAAAAGAGCGCGTAAATCTTCCCGCGTGTCAGCCGGCACGCTGCTTTCGCCTCGTGTTTATTTGGAATGATCGTACGCACGAGATCATGTGTCCGTTTCACGTGCAGCTAGTGAAAGAAAACATTTTCGCAAGAAAATAAACTGACCCGGCGGACTGATATTCTGGAACGCTCAGCAGGTGAGGCGACCATTTTTTATTTTTTTTATTTTTTTCTACCGGAAGTCTAAAAGATGTGGCGCGGACCGCCGGAACGGACTGGTTTCTGTTCATCGAACTGCACGAGAAGCTCCAGGACCGTTTTTTTTAAAGGTGCGAAGGCAAAATTTTGACACATGTATTGCTTGTAAAAATTATAATATATGTCGATTGAATCGATAAACTATTGGCCGAAAGCGTAAAAAAATATAAACAATTGTTTAGAAATCTGACACATTCTAATAAATATGTGCTCCCTCCACAGCAGAGTCTATTGATGCTCTAAAAAGATAAATAAATCATAAATGTGCTGTAACTGTAACTGGATCATGTTTTGATACTTCATTATAACTTTCTTTGTGTTGATAAGTTATGAGTAACATATTCACTCACTCATCGTCTGTAAGCAGGGTCGCAGGGGCCTGGAGCCTATCCTCGGAGACTTAGGGCACAAGGCAGGGTACACAATTTTGGGAACACCAGTTAGCCTAATCTGCATGTGTTTGGACTGTGGGAGGAAGCCGGAGAACCAGGGGAAACCCAGCAAACACGGGGAGAACATGCAAACTCCATGCACACAGACCCGAGGCGGGAATCGAACCTGGACACTGGAGGTGCAAGGTGACGGTGCTTACCAATAAGCCACCATGCCATCAGATAACACGACCTAGTAGACCTAATAGACCCTATCAAGTAATACAATCAAACATAACATAATCAAAAAAATTAATCAAAGCTTGTTGGTCCATGTGTGCGAAGAACCATTAAGTAACAAAAAATGAAAAGTAACATGTATTTTCAGAACACTGGAACACTTGTTTGCTTTGCAATCAAGCCTGGCCCCAACCTCTAGTCCTGGAAAATTATGCAAAGGTGGAAGTGCCAAAATGCACAGTTTTTGGAATGACCACTAGGAGCTGTCTGCAAAGGCAGTCATGCCCATATACCTTCATCTTCTATACTTTTCATTCTTTACAGGGTCTCATTGGGCCCTGGAGCCAATTCCAGGAAACTTTGGGCACAAGGCAGTGTACACTGTGGACTGTGTACCCAGTGTACATACTACGGGCAATTTGGGAACACCAATTAACCTAATCTGCATGTCTTTGTACTGTGGGACGATACCAAGCGTGAGGAGAACATGCACACTCCACACACACACACACACACACACACACACACACACACACACACACACACACACACACGGACACAAAACAACAATTGAACCCTCGACCATGGACATGCAAAGGCACAATGCCACCCCCACATGCCTCCAATGTTAAAATGTCCAACTTTACAAAATAAATAAACATGTTTACAGCTTTTAATGTAACTCCTCAGTTAAAGTAACATTAAGCCATAAAATTATGCAGAATTAGGGGCGTTGGCAACCGCTAGCTGTCTGCCATGACCCAGGATGACATGTAGGGTATGGATGACCGGGTTTGATCAAATGCAAAGTAACGTTAGCGTGTACATTACGGCTAGCCACATTAATAGTTTAGCTAGGGTAAAGCTAAGCTAGCTAGCTTGTGGTAACTGAGTTAAGTAGGCGTGTTCCAACCAATAGCAGAGCTCTGTTCGTTCCGCCCATTTGGCCATTTATGGATTAACCAGAGTTCGGGTGGAGTCAGCTCCTACCAAGATGGTGACAACCAGAGCTCCCACAGCTCTTCCGAAAACCCATGGATGATGTCATGGAGGGGGTATCTCTTTTTACTCTCAGAACTGTGTTCTGTTATTCTGCACAATCAAAAGTCCTGCTTTGAACTGAACGCCCCTCGTTCAAGTGACCTTAGTGAAGGTGTATCACATCACCAGGTTCTTCACCCTACCATGAGAAGAACTGACTTCCAGTCTGGAATGCTTGTTTATGTTTGGATACGCCTCCTGTCAATCTTTTTATAAACACTCTGGGGGTAACTGTAGATCTTACTTACTGCTCCTTTAAAAAGACGTGGTAGCGAATCGCTTGGAAGCTGACTTTTATTAGTGAGTCATATTATCTGACTCACTGAAAAGAATCCAGTCTCTGTATTCACAGTGACATCTAGAGGAAATAAAGTGTATTGCAAATTGTGTTTTCACATGCAAAATAATATCATAGCAGTGTTTACCCACAACGATTACTTCAGCACGACACTCACTCATAGCACTTTATCCTGTATGCAGGGTTGCAGGGGGCCTGGAGCCTATCCCAGGAGCCTTAGGGGACAAGGTGAGGTGCACCCTGGACGGGGTGCCAATACATCACCGAGCGCACATACACAATTTGGGAACACACAATTACCCTCTTTGGCCTGTGGAAGGAAACCGGAGTACCCAGAGGAAACCCACCAAGCACGGAGAGAACATGCACTCAGACCCGAGGAGGGAATCGAACCCGAACCCTGGAGGTGCAAGACAACAGTGTTAAACACTAAACCACCGTCAGCACAGACACAATAATTCTTTTTCACATTCCTCTTGTGTTTATCTAAATCCACTTGTGCAATCAAAGTGCAAAAGAACTCTTTTTTTTTTTGCAAAATAAATGGTATAAAGTTCCCCAACAGCAACGTGAAAAAGTGCTGGAGAGCAGAAACACATAAAAGCTGTAATTATAGATGTATTAATGTTAAAGCAATAACCAATTTTTTTTAAATCTATTTACATAAAACAAAATGAGTTTTTTAAGCAATTTGAGTAATTAAAACTCTGCATGATCTTGTGTTATTTTGATGTGTTGTGATGATGTCATTTCCTTTAAATATACACTCTGAATAACAATAGTTATACATAGAATTTAGGAGACATACTGTATTGTCAGCAGTCCACAAAAAATAAAACAAAACACATTCACCAGTAAGAAAAAAAACACAAGAAGCAGTGCAGTGCTCTCTTATTTTGTTTAAGAGGTGTATATAAAATGCACTTTTCTTTCTTTTTTTTTTATTTATTAAATGTAATGCATTTCACTCTTGGACCAGCGCGTTGTTTTTTGATGATGATGCGGCATCCGTGTCTTTGCATTTCCTGCTTGAGTAAGGATCTAAGGACCAACAAGCTTTGATTCATTTTTTTGATTATGTACTGGGAGTGTTACTTGATAGGGTCTATTAGGTCTACTAGGTCGTGTTATCGGATGGCATGGTGGCGTAGTGGCTAGAACTGTTACCTTGCACCTTCATGGTTCGGGTTCGATTCCCGCCTCTGTGTGCATGGAGTTTGCATGTGTTTCCTGTGCTTAGTGAGTTTCATCCGGTTACCTCACACATACAGGTTAGGCTAATTGATGTGTGTGTGTGTGTGTGTGTGTGCCCTGCTATGGATTGGCACCCTGTCCAGTGTGTACCCGTCATAGGTTTCTTGGGATAGGATCCCATGCCCTCCGTGACCCTGTATACAGGATGCAGTGGTCTAGACGATGAGTGGGTGAGTAGGGATCTGACATGGGTGTCATGTGGTTAGTATGGTTTATTATATGTATATGGTTTATAAACTCTGTTTACAAGCTCTGGTTTCTCGCGGTACGTCCTCCCTCAGACACCTGAACACTTGATAAAAGAATCTGCTCTTGACGGTCTGGCCTGTGGGGACGAATTCTCGATGCACAATGACCACCGCAAATGTCGAAAAAGTAACACCCATGAGACAGGGTATGATGTCACTAAATGTTTTGTGATCATTGGTAAAGTTACGGCCGTCCAAGTGAGGATAAAAGACAGAGGATTAACCATATCAGTGTTGTAAACTGACTGTTGATTATTTGACGTACACATGGAGTTTATAAGATAAGGGTTTATAAGTTTAACAGTTTCTGGTTAGAAAAGATTCTTGCTGCCTCTTTAATGTCAGAGAACAGAGATACAGCATCCCAAACATCACCTAAGCGCACTTGCGAACCAGTTTCACCAGGGGGCAGTGTTACTCTGCATGTCTTACTGAGAAATCACCTCAGGTTTTCATCGAACATTTTATCACTACAGAATCCCTGTGAGGTCCTTTAGTGCACTTACATCTAACCATAACATGAACCTCAGTAACCACAAGGAAAACTCTTACCTCATCAAGTGCTTTCATTAATAAAAAATAAAAAAACTGACTCAAGTGTTTGAAATTCCTGTCTTCCTATCTTTGGTCCCCAGTTTGTGGGGACATCCCTCTCTCTCACTTTCACTAACACATTCATAAGTATTTGCACCCAGGAGCGGTCGGTTGGTTGTTTCAGCCACGCTCACAGAACCAGGGAAAGCCAGTAAGAGTCGCTACGTGATGAACATTTGCAGCAAACTGAATCTGTGATTTTTTTGTGTCAATATTTCAAGTGAGAGAAATAATCGAGGCTGGTGAGGGAACAACTTTTGCTATCTGTTATAATTCAATTCAATGAACGAGCCGAGGGCGACGGTGCTGAGGGAAAAACTCCCTGAGATGGTGATAGGAAGAAACCTTGAGTGGAACCGGACTCAGCAGGGACCCCATCCTCATCTGGGTGATAACGGAGAGCAGGGATTGATCTGACCTCATACTGTGTGTTAGGAGGCTGGAGGTTCAGTAGAACAGGAGACGTGTTTAAGTTCATATGTGGTCCAGTTGGTTATTGGAGGCTCAGGTAGACTGTAGGAAACTCCAGTCCTGAACTATCGAGCGACTGCAGTCACGAGTCCTCAGAAAACAGCTGACTGTATCAGCCGAGGACAGGAGCGTCCTAATGGTGAAGTGGAACCGTCCCCAGTCACCACACGCATCCCAGACAGACCACACGGGGCTCCATGTGACCAGATCTCCGACCAGAAGAGGGACACCAGGACGAGTCAGACAGGGAGAGAGGGAAAGAGAAGAGAGGAGAGGAGAGATCGAGAGCAGGAACTAGCTTAGCTATAAGTGGTTACATATACTTCTTGTGTCAAGATGTAGTACCGCGTCACAGGGAAGTCAGGACTTGTGCAGCATCACCTTTAAGCCAATTTCTCGCTTTCGAATCTGTACAAATTTACAGGTGATTTAAGGATTGCTGGGTCAAGCTATGACTTTTTCATAAACTCGCAGGTACGTCCACCGTCTGTTCATTCAGGACTATTTGTGGACATTCATAGCCTTCAGTTGTCAATCGTAGTCAACTAACCGGCCACGGAAACCCACCAAGGAACCAGGAACTGCAAAAACATGCAGAAGTGTGCAGCATCCAGTGGACTGCCGTGGACGAGAATCACTACAGCGGCTGAAGACATGTGACGCCAGGAGGTCATAAGCACTCGGTATCTCCGTAGACACTGGTAGCACATCATGGAGATAATAGTAGCATAACCGTCGTTCTCCATGGCGTTACTGTACCAAGTCGTCAGATTTTCGTGACTTCACGAAGCACCATTATAATTCTCCAACGCTCCACCATAGCTAACCATAGCAGAACGCGTTGGTAAGCCTTGGCCATAGTAAAAATCACCACAGACACACTGAGATTTGAACAAGAGTATTGATGAGGGGGCGTGGCCAAGGCAGGGCTGAAACAGGAAGTAAACAGAAATTCTACGAAATAACTAGACATCTGAGAAAAGAATGGTTTCATCAGGTTTAAAGTGATTCAAGTGAAAATGATTAACGGTTTTTATTTGTTTTTAAATAAACATATAAATAAAAATGTTTATTTATTTTCCAGCATAGTAGTGATAAAGTTCTTCAAAATTCATCTTTGTTAAGAAAAAAAAAACTGTTTACAAATTTACAGGATTCTGTATGTTAAAAGCTTTGCCTTTACTACTTTACTAAACAGTTGACATTGTTTTAAAATAAAATTGTAATAATATTTAGTAATATTTATTTCTTATGTGATGACTATGTTTAAGAGTCGCTTTTACATCAGAAATATTACTTATCTTTAGTACATGTTACAAACTTTTGTCCAAGAAATTGTGCACACCAGAGGGGTTAAAGTTTCCGGTAATGTTCAGGTATAAAGTGAAGTCCAGTCTTTATGCTCACTAGCAAACTGAAGCCTTGTTTCTGATGAGTGTTTTCTCGCAGCTGTTTCGTCCCACTCCTGCGAGTTCTCGTCACACTGTGTATGTATGGAAATGTTCTGATCATCTGACTCTTGAACATTCTTCTAGGAACCTCTGTAGTCCAACTAGAGACCGTGGAGGCCAATGGTGATCATCATATTTATTCCCAGAGAACCCAGAGGAAACCAACCAAGCACTGGGAGAACATGCAAACTCCATGCACACAGACCGGAGATGGGAATCGAACACAGGACCTGGAGGTGCAAGGCGACAGTGCTAACCACTAAGCCACTGTGTCGCCACCGTGCAGCTTCATCAAGTGTTTATTACGCGATCTCCCATCACGCACTAGGTTTTAATGGTGCATTGGACAGTTTCTAATCCAGCTCCAGTCATTTTAATCTTTGCTTGATTTGACGCAGGACAATAATTTGATACTTCAAAGTGGAGACGTTTAGATAGGACATGTAGTGTTACTAAATATCAAGTGTGAGTTTGTGGTCATATCGCTCATTTGTCTTTTGATGCTGTTTAATTTTTCAGAAATCTACGGAGCCCCACAGTGGTCATGTGGTAAAATGCGAGAGGTTGTGCGCGGACCACTGAGCTTCTACGAATTCTAAAATTGACATTGTTACCGTATTTTATCCCTGTAATGGAAGAGAGAGAGAATTTCCTTACGATAACATGCGTTGTATTGTTTCTAATCACTCTATACACAACCCATCACTTTTTATGCTATTTTAAATAAATAAATAACTGAATAAAACTAGTTATTGCATGATGTTTCAAGACATCACTATTTTCCCTTTAGTGCCTGCAGTAATTAGTCTCAATTATATGTCCACAAATACTTTGACAACATGCACTTATCAACCAGAACATTAACACCACAAAATATTCATATTTCCATTGATGATCACTTATACCCCAGTGAACTAATGTAATTAAGGTAAATTAAGGATGTTTGGAAAATAATGCAATAACTAGTTTTATTCGTTTTTTAAATGTATTTTCTAACGTAAAATATGGTAACGCTTTACGATTTTTATGAAGTAGCACTGGGGGTGGGGCTAAGAAAAACATCTCGGTTTGATATAAAACATCAAAATAAATACATTTGTCTAATCAGTATTTTATTAGTCGGTACCACTATTGTAACGTGTATCTCATATCACAGAAATGACTTTGAGGATGGCGATACAGCGGAACCTGGGCCGACGAATGTTATCCGTTCCGTTGGCGAGTTCTTAAGGGGAAATTTCATATTGCAGATAATCCGTCCCAGCCACCCAGAAACATTACCAATATTACCAATTTCCACCACTATAATCATATTTTTGCATATAAAAACAATCAAAACATTTAGAAAAGACATAAATAGACATTAAACTTCACTTAACCTTAATTTATGATTCCTCTCGGCACCAGCTGCTTTAAAAACAATGAGAAAATATGATTACAGTGTTGGAAATCGTTAATATTGGTAATATTTCTGGGTGGCTGGAACTGAAAGCGGCTCCGTTTTCTTCTTGCTACCGTCCTTGACCACATGCTTCGTATGCTGCAGCAAAATTCTTGCTAAATTTTTGCTCTCAAGGTGAAATTTTGCAATGTTCGTATGCCGAGGTACCGCTGTACCGTATGTTTTGTCGTATCTCTGCACTGTACACGATGCACAGAATTAAATATTAAGGAAATGTGCAAGTTTAATGTGACGATCAGGTTCAGGGTGTGTGTGAGTGTGTGTGAGGCTTTAATGAGCAGGTGAAACGTGAGCGCGGGGTGTCTTATCTTCCTGCGCTGCTCTGTGTTTGACACGGCTCATTCACCCCGAGTGTACAGTACATACAGTAGCTCTTACACTCCGTTCTGCTTCTCAGTCTCCAATCAGGGAATTTTTATTTTTTTCCATAAAGTTTTTTAAATGTAAAAAAAGAAACTATTGAATATTCAGGATTTTGGATCTCAGAAGTCTTTACATAAGAAATGTCACCCAGTAATCCAGATATTAAATATTAAATATTTCCTTTTTTAAAGGATAGCTGAAAAAAATATTTAAAGTTTTAATTAAGTTTAAAAATGTTAACAGTATGAAGACTTTTATGACAATTTACATAGATGAGTGTTTCCCAAAGTGTGGTACTGCAGGTGTGTCAATTTGGCCTTGTTAAGTTTGGGAATGGCGGGTACAGAACACACATGCATGTGCAGACGCACAAAGTCACATAAATTCTGACCTGACCTGATCTTCTCACTGAAGTCACACGACCATGTATTGAATAGGTTCCCAATCTAGGACCACATGTAAACCCACAGGACAAATATCTGAGATACCAATCTGACGTTAAACACAAACTCCCAGTTAAACACTGGACTAGTGGGCGGTAAGGGTACTGCAGGTGTGTTGTGAGACGCCAGTTATAGCAAATAAATAATAAAACAACTTCCTTACATGGATCAGACTAAGATATAACGAAACAGAACATTACGACACAACACTGATATCAGCAAGACTCATCTATAATCGTTAATCTATTATTGTAGTATAAATATATTTACAGCAGCAGCATCATCATCATCATCATCATCATCATCACCATAAACAAAAGTGCCGCGCATCTGATCATTCTATAGGCCATTCTGAATAAAACCTAATAGGATCAATCAAGTCATGAAGTTAAAATCATGTTTTAAACCACAGAGCTACTGAGTCCTGACTTCTGATTGGTCAGGAGGTGTTGATTAGTTTTCTGTATCAGCAGCTCTGACTGTCGCGTGGGTTTATCTGGGGTGGATGCACTCGATCAGATGCGTTTATCGATTTTAAAAAATGAACACTGATGTGGTGAATTTTTCTGTAAGGACGTGTTTATGTAAGAAAGGAGTCTCCAGTGTCGGAGGTAAAGCTTGTGTCAGGACAGAGGAGTTTACGCTTCAGTAACTTATTAACTACGAATAGATAAAAATGAATAAAGAAAGTGAATTATTGATAAATATGAAGAATAAAGCCACTGAGGAAGATAATTCACGTTATGGTGGAAACAGGAAACTCGTATCCGAATGAAGCGAGATCTAACCAAAACACCCACAATGCACTCCTGGCTGTAGTCCCATCAAGGCCCGGTTCTCCCAGAGGACAGGGTGCGAGTCTCTGTGTGTTTCTGCAATAATGAATGACATGTTGAGTCTCAGGTTAAAGTCGCACACAGCTAGCGATTAGCCGTGCTAACGAGCAGCGGCCATTTGAGAAGGCTAATCGTTATCGTGTCGTCCTGCAGGAAGACTCGTGCGGTCCGTGTCCTGAGGCGTCGGGTTTCAGAGGTTCATTAAAGGACGAGTGGTGTGACAGACGTACACCGCGACGTCTCAGTGTCCGCTTACGGCTTTCCCTCTTCACCCGCGCGACAGGAGACACCAGAACCACCAGAACCCGCCGAGGGGGCGTCTCTCACGCAACACCTTTCATTCCTCGTTCACCCACACTGACTCCGCTGGCACTGGACGCTCCTTCCACTTTAAAGAAAGAAAGAATGGAAGAAAGGAAGGAAAAGAAGTACATTAAAAAGTTAACAAAGGGGAGGAAGGACAACAATCAAATAAACAAGTAAATGAAGAGTAAAAAAATGGAAGAAAGGAAGAAAAATTAAAGAAAGAACAGAAGGGATGAAGGAAAAGAGAGAATGTGGAAAGAAAGAAAGCAGTTGAACTGATAAACTCTTCACTGCAGCCTAATGAACAGACCGAACACTGAACTGCTTCACTCTCTCCTCATTACGCTGATGAGAAACTATTAAATGAAAGACTTTTTCTCTCCCTTCAGACACAAACCAATCAGTGTGCCAGATCAGTAACTGTGTGTGTGTGTGTGTGTGTGTGTGTGTGTGTGTGTGTGTGTGTGTGTGTGTGTGTGTGTGTAAAGGGTTGTATTCTGTCTACACTGATGAGGAGATTGAATGCGCTGCATCCCATAATATTCTGTATATACTGTAAGTATGTGTGTGTGTGTGTGTGTGTGTGTGTGTGTGTGTGTGTGTGTGTGTGTGTGTGTGAGTGAGTCACATGTACTGCAGGGTAATGGTGTAACAATATTGTGAATCATAATGTGTAAATGATCTATTAAACTATGATCACCGGAGCAGACAGCAGCACTGGATTCACGTTTACGGTCCGGTAGGTTGCATTGAATTTCCATCAGTAATACTGAAGTAACACCATCAGTAGTGAATTCATGCTTATGCTAATGTATTAGCACTTACAGAATGTAATAGCCGGAAAGATACTGAATTAATATCTACAGTACTGAATTATTACCATGGTACTGAAATTATTCTCGTAGTACTAATTTAATGTTGTCTGTACTAAAATAACCTGTAGCTTACTGACTTAAGTGCTATTGTACTTAACAGCTTCAGTACTGAAATTGTGCTTACAGACTGAGGTGTGTAGTAACGAGTTACATTTACTCTCTTACATTCACTTGAGTAACTTTTTGGAAAAATTGTACTTCTACTGTACGAGTAGTTTTACTGCACCGTACTTTTGACTTTTACTTGAGTAGATTTGTGAAGAAGAAACGCGACTCTCACTCGGCTCCACTCGACTCGTTACTTTTCTAACCGTTTGTTCTCCACATGCCGCCGGTGGATCTACCGCATGACTGTTCATTTGGAGAGTGCTGAATTAATACAGTGCTACTGAAATCTTCTTGCAAACTATTTTTTCAGTATTAAACTAATGCCTGCAGTATTGACATGGTTTTTGCAGTACTGAAATAACTTGCGCGGTGCTGAATTAACATCTGTGGAACCGAAAAAATTGCTCCAGTGTTGAATTAACATTTTAAAGTACTAAATAATGTACTAGGATAAATTATATAGTACTGACCTAACAACCACTGTATTGAAGAGTTACACTGCTGAATCTCTCTGAATCTCTGTACTAACATGATTTTTGCAGTACTGATTTAACTTCTACAGTCCTGAATTATTACAATAGTACTGACATGATTTTTGCAGTACTAAATTAATATTGGTTGTACTAAGCCAACTTGTTCAGTACTGGATTAACGCCTACTCCACTGACATGATACTTTACTTAACACCTACAGTACTGAAATTGTTCTTGCAGAACAAAATTCAATTGAATTAATATTTTAAAATTTACTTTAAGTTATTCATTAAAAATAACTTTTTAAAATTAATCCACACAGTAATAAACATTTTTTTGTAAAGTGCTGAATGAATGCAGTTGTACTGAAATGTTATTGTAACAATAGTTGTAGTAAAACCAAACTAAATTAATGCTCCCAGTGTTAAAACGTTTTTTTGCAGCATTGAAATAACTTGTACAATTCCGAAGCACAGTACTGAATTAATATCACCTGGACTGACATGTTTTTTGCAGCACTGATTTAACTCCGGCGGCACGGTGGTGTAGTGGTTGGCACTGTCGCCTTGCACCGCCAGGGTCCGGGTTTGATCCCCGGCCAGGTTCGATTCCCGTCTCTGTGTGTATGTTCTCCCCGTGCTTGGTGGGTTTCCTCCTGGTACTCCGGTTTCCTCCCACAGTCCAAAGACATGTAGGTTAGGCTAATTGGTGTTCCCAAATTGTCCGTAGTGTGTGAATGAGTGTATGTGTGTCTGTGCCCTGCGATGGATTGGCACCCTGTCCAGGATGTACCCTGCCATGTGCCCCAAGTCTCCTGGGATAAGCTCCGCCCCCCGTGACCCTGAATACAGGATTAAGCGTATAGACGATGAGTGAGTGAGTGATTTAACTCCTTCAGTACTTAATTACTACCAGGCTACTGAAATGATTCTTGCAGTACTAAATTAGCTTTAGCGGTACTAAAATAACTTGTACAGTACTGACATAAGTGCTACTGACCTGAGATGACTTTTGCAGTTAAATGAATATTTTAAAAGACTAAGTTAACACCCATTAACCTGAAAGAAAAAAACTTGTTCAGTACTGAACATTTTGCAGTATTGAATTCATTTGTAAAGTGCTGAGTTAATACAATGGTACTGAAAACTTATTCTTGAACTGAATGAGCAATAACAGCTGTATTAAAACCACTTGTTCAGTACTGAATTCATGCTCACTATATGTGACATGATTTTTGCAGTACTTATAAAGAGCTGAATTTGCATTTTAAAGTATGATGCTAAAACTGTACACATTTTACAATACTGAACTGAACAACCACTGTACTGAAATAAGTAACTTGTACAGTACTGGCTTAACACCAAGAGTACTGAAATTGTTCTTGCAGTACTGAATCAACACTTACTATCAACAGTACTGAATTAACACCTCTGTGCTACAATAACTTGTACAGTACTGAATTAACACCTGCTGTATGGAAACAACTGAAGAACAAGAGAAGATGAGAGTGAAAGCAGAAGGGAGAGTGTGTGTGTGTGTGTGTGTGTGTGTGTGTGTGTGTGTGTGTGTGTGTGTGTGTGTGTGTGTGTGTGTGTGTGTTAGAGGGAGGGCACAATCATATCCAGGCTATTGTTAGAACCCGACAGCATCTCACAGCTTATGTGCAGGACAATCCCATGGACTTCGTGTTGCTTTGTCAGTTATCTGGATCCACTTTTAACGCCGTGTGAACCGTGAAACTACAAGACTGAGTGCTTCAGTAGAAACCGCACTTGCACTGGGATCTCAGGATGAACACAAGAGCCGGAGCTGAAAACTACCACAGAGGCTGGACCAAAGACGAGAAGGTAACAATGAATAAAAATATCAAACCTGCTTCGTAATGCTGGTCAGACAGAACTGTAAGTCAGAAGTGTTGATGTGATTCGCCAGGAGTCGATTAATAGAGAGTCGACCGCCTGTGACTCTTAAGACTCAGAGCATCGTAGTTATTATAGATTTCTTTTGTTTGTTTTTTAATAAGCATGTACGGGGCCCAGGATTGTGCAGTACAGAGTGATGTGTCCTTGCACAAAACTGAGGAACTGAATTCTCATGAATGATACATTTCATTCTACCTGACATACCTGAAATACACAAATACACACTTTAAAGTCTGAAGTCTCCTCACTCTGGCAAGCCATTTTATTTTATTTTATTTTATTTTATTGCAACACAGCACAGGTCAGTATATATATATATATATATATATATATATATATATATATAATCGTCAGTGAACTATGCCTATGCCGTGTTGCAATAAAATATGAGCATTTTTTATGCATCTTTTATGAGCATCTAATGAATGAATTAATTTCGGTTTCGATGTGAGAATCCAGAAAGTGACTCTGTGTGGTGACCCTGGAATCGATTCCAAATCTGTCTTTATTTATACATGCCGTAATTTTAAGCAAACAAGCTTTGTGGAACTGTAATGTAATAAAGAATATTAGGAATCTGCTATGTTTGGAGCTGAATTTGCCTTGGGAATGAACAAATGTATAAAGTTTTGGCACCCACTAATCAACATAAATAAGGAAAGCACACATGGCACCTTTTTGCTACACTCTGTCTGAATTATCCATAACCCTTTATACTCACGAGTTCTGGTGTAAAGGTGTGTGTGTGTGTGTGTGTGTGTGTGTGTATTTGTATATATATATATATATATAGCACTGCATGTGACTCCAGAGACACACTGTGATAAATTACAGCAGCTGCACTGAGATTAGCATGTACGTGTCTCTGAGGAGGCTTTCGCCAGCACGTCGATTTCAACAAAACCACGGCGTGTTCTCGCCCCCAACCTCCGCCTCCTACACCCCCCCCCCCCTCTGTGGTGCTCTAGACAGGTGAGAACACTCAGGTGTGGACTAAGATAATTGATCTGACAAGATCTGAGCCAGACCTGTTTTCTCTTTAGAGGAAAGCCCCTAGTGCTTGCTCATGTTACTGGAAGCCGCCGGATGACATCATGGGAGGAAAAAGAGACATAAACGCATATAACATAGGGCATGTAGAAAGAAATCGTCTTTGTTCCTCTAGGAACAGTGGTGTGATTCATGGTCATTTGACATGGTTTGTGTGTTAAAAGAACAGAACATTTTTAACTCCCGTAAACTGTCCAAAAAATTCCAAATACTGTCAGAATCATTTCAAGAGCTCTCAAAACTTTCACCAACTGTAAAAAACTCAAAACTCTCAAAAACTCTCAGAACTTTTACAGACTTTCATGAATCCTCACAAACTCTCAGAAACTCTCAATGACTCTTATGAACTCTCAAAAACTTTCACAAACTCTAAACTAATCAAAAGTAAATGTACTACAACAACACCAACAACAATAATAATGTTTATATTTCATTCTTCTGCTTCTTTATTTTTTCTTAAATTTGATTAATTACATTTAATTTACTTTAAAATGTCAGAGAAAATAATAAATGAACGAATCACACCCTCTGCTGGCCTCATTGAGCCCCTACACCCAGAGTACCACAATGAGTGGAGTTGTAACAGTCGGAGCCGGAGGTGTTTGTGATGATGAGGATGGAGATGTTCCTCTACACTCTGTAGTGCTCTAGATTTAAGCTTTTATTTTTTAAAGAGTTATTCAGTCAGTTATGAAGGTTATAAAGGTTCCGTGTAGAACGCAAACAGGTGTGTGTGTGTGTGTGTGTGTGTGTGTGTGTGTGTGTGTGTGTGTGCGTGCGTGCGTGCGTGCGTGCGTGTGTGTGTGTGTTGGGGGGGTGTTACAGGAGCTCTCAGCAAATGCTCATATACATCTCTTTTTATCTGTCTGTCTCTCCTGTTATTATTCCCTGCCTGGCTGTTTGTCTGTCCATCTTTCATCGTCTGTCTGTCTGTCATTGTCTGCCTGTCTTTGTCTATCACTTTCTGCCTGTCATTGTCCGTCTGCCTATCATTGTCTGCCTGTCTGTGTGCCATTGTCTGTCTTTCTATCATTGTCTGTCATTCTGTCTGTCTGCCGTTGTCTGTCTGCCTGTCTGTATGTGTATCATTGTCTGTCCGTCTGTCATTGCATGTCTGTCTGTTTATCATTGTCTGTCTGCCTGTCTGTCATTGTCTGGATTTCTATCATTGTCTGCATGTCTGTCTGTCTGTCATTGTCTGTCTATCATTGTCTGCCTGTCAGTCTATCAGTGTCTGTCTGTAAATGTATGTCTGTATGTCTATCATCATCTATCTATCATTGTCTGCCTGTCTGTCTGTTATTTACTGTCTGTCTGTCATTGTGTCTGTCATTGTCTATTTGTCATTGTCTGTCTATCATTGTCTGCATGTCTGTCTGTCTATCATTGTCTGTCTGTCTATCATTGTGTGCCTGTCTGTCCTTGTCTGTCTGTCATAGTCTGTCTGTCTGTCTATCATTATCTGCCTGTCTTGTCTATCACTTCCCGTCTGTCTGTCTATCATTGTCAGTCTGTCATTGACTGTCTGCCTGTCTGTCATTATCTGTCTGTTTATCATTGTCTGTCTGTCTGTCTGTCTGTCTGTCTGTCTGTCATTGTCTGTCAGTCATTGTCTTTCTTCCTGTCTGTCATTACCTGTCTGTCTATCATTGTCTGCCTGTCTGTTTAACCTTGTCTGTCTGCCTATCATTGTCTGCCTGTTTGTGTGCCATGCTCTGTCTGTCTATCATTGGCTGTATCTTTGTCTATCACTTTCTGTCTGTCCGTCTATTGTCTGTCTGTCTGACTATCATTATCTGTCATTCTATGTCTGTCTGTTGTTGTCTGTCTGTCTGTCTGTATGTCTATCACTTTCTGTCTGTTTGTCTATCATTGTCTGTCCGTCTGTCATTGTCTCTCTCTCTGTCTGTCTATCTATCACTTTTTGTCTGTCTGTCTATCATTGTCTGTCTATCATTGTCTGTCTGTCATTGTCTGTCTGCCTGTCTATCATTATCTGTCTATCTATAACTTTCTGTCTGTCTGTCTATATTGTCTGTCTGTCTGTCTGTCTATCATTGTCTCCTTGTCATATTCTGTCTGTCATTGTCTGTCCATCATTGTCTGCCTGTCTGTCTTTGTCTTCCTGTCTTTGTCTGTCTGTCTGTCATTATCTGTCTGTCTATCATTGTCTGCCTGTCTGTGTAACATTGTCCGTCTGTCTGTCTATCATTGTCTGCCTGTCTGTCTAACATTGTCTGTCTCTCTGTCTGTCACTTTCTGGCTGTCCGTCTAATGTCTGTCTGTCCATCTGTCTATAATTGTCTGTCAGTCTGTCATTTTATATCTGTCTGTCATTGTCTGTCTGTATGTCTATCATTTTTGTCAGTCTGTCATCGTTTGTCTGTCTCTCTATAATTGTCTGGCTGTCTATCCCTTTCTGTCTGTTTATTATTATCTGTCTGTTCCTCTGTCTATCATTGTCTGTCAGTCTGTCATTGTACGTCTGTCTGCCTGTCATTGTCTGTTTGTCTATCATTGTCTGTCTGTCTTGTCTCTCACTTTCTGTCTGTCTGCCTATCATTGTCTGTATGTCTGTATGTATGTCTGTCTGTCATTGTCTGTCTATCATTGTCTGCCTGTGTGTCTTTGTCTGTCTGTCTTTGTCTGTTTGTCTGTGATTATCTGTCTGGTCTATCATTGTCTATCTGTCTGTCTATCATTGTCTATCTGTCTGTCTACCTCTATCTGTCTGTCTGTCTTTGTTTGTTTGTCTGTCTGTCTATCACTTTCTGTCTGTCTGTCTGTCATTGTCTCTCAGTCTGTCATTGTCTGTTTGTCTGTCTGTCTATCATTGTCTGCCTTTCTGTCTTTGTCTGTCTGTCTGTCTGTCTATCATTGTCTGTCTGTCTTGTCTCTCACTTTTTGTCTGTCTATCACTATCTGTCTGTCTATCATTGTCTGTCTGTCATTGTCTTTCTGTCTGTCTGTCATTATCTGTCTATCATTGTCTGCCTGTCTGTCTATATTTGTCTGTCTGTCTACCATTGTCTGCCTGTCTGTGTGTCATTGGCTGTCTATCATTGTCTGCCTATCACTTTCTGGCTTGCCATCTACCATTGTATATCTGTCTGTGTGTTATTGTCTGTCTATCATTGTCTGTCTCTCTGTCTATCACTTTCTGGCTCGCCGTCTACCATTGTCTATCTGTCTGTCTGTCATTGTCTGCCTGTCTGTGTGTCATTGTCTGTCTGTCTTTCATTGTCTGCCTGTCTGTCTAGGGTTAGGGTTAGGGTTAGGGTTAGCCACTTTCTGGCTGTCTGTCTACTGTCTGTCTGCCTATCTATCATTGTCTGTCAGTCTGTTGTTGTATGTCTGTCTGTCTGTCATTATTTGTCTGTCTATCAGTTTCTCTCTGTCTGTCTACCTGTCTGTCTATCATTGTCTGACTGTATGTCATTGTATGTCTGCCTGTCTGTCATTGTCTGTCTATCATTGACTCTCTGTCTGTCTTTTTTATCATTGTCTGTCTGTCTATAAGGTGTAAGAAGTGGGTGTAGCCAAATCCACTCGTGTGTGTATTTGTGTGTGTGTGTGTGAGCTAGTTCGAATATTTGAATGCAGTAGATGTGTTTGATCTGAGAAATTGGTTTTTCTTGCTCAAGTGATTTGCAAAGAGGCGGCGATCACTGATGCAGCCACAGTACTGATGTCTGAATTTCTTTCCTGTGTGTGTGTGTGTGTGTGTGTGTGTGTGTGTGTGTGTGTGTGTGTGTGTGTGTGTGTATATGTTTGTGTCAATAGGGGAGGTCACTCGCATTAACATTACATGTAAAAGAGCTGCTTCAATCTGTTTTAAAAACTTTAGAATAAAGTTGTGATATTTGGTGAAAATAATCATAACATAGAGATAAAAAGATAAAAGCACACTTCTGAGAATAAACGTGTTTTACTGTAAGACAGGCGACTTCTACAGTATAATCAATTTCAAGAATATTTTCAGGACAAAAGTCCTAATATCTGGAGAATAAAGTCAGAATAGTTTACAAAGCTTCAAGGTAAAAGTTGTAACATTTGGAGATTAAATATGGAGAAATAAATTAGAGAATAAATTTAAAGGTTTATTTGTGATCTTGTACAAAGATGACGGAAAAACATTTTAAAAATTAGCTTTGTCGGTCCTTCATGCTCATGAAAAAAAAATCCCGGTCTTTAAAATGAACTGATCTGTCCTGAAGGAAGTAAAGTCGCTGACTGTGCAGATCCGGACTCTGTGCCGAGCGATCCCGACCACGCGCTTGACATTTGCCTCCGGCTCAGCCTCGTGCTAATAGTACAAATGTCACAGGAAATGAAAAAAAAAGGTGATTTATTTTTTTGTTTGCTTTTCACCCCGGTGCCCATATTTGCATCTGTAACGTAACATATTTGCTTTAATTTATCTGGGGTCTGGGGACCGCGCCGAACCCTGAGCTCCGGCGAGTCCTTGCTGCCTAGCGGCCATCGTTAATCATAACCTTTAAACTTCCTGCCTGGCTCTAATGCGTTCGGTTTCCTTCACGGCTGCTCGCAGGGATCCGGCAGGTTTATACAGCTCATTTATTCGGCTCGTATTAATCCCCGGGCACGATTTACAGCCGACAGAAAGGTTACCCGCCATCACTTACGCGCATTCTGGAACAATTTCTGTTGGAATTCTGTCTCCAGGATTTATAGAGCTGCGAGGGTAAAAGCTCTTTGGCAACTTCCCTTCCAACTTCCTGTTAGGTGGAAACTTCAGACTTTATTTTTCACTAGCATAATAATAATAATAATAATAATAATAATAATAATAATAACACTAATAAATGTATCGTCTGTCTCAGGGCCTCTCAAAGTCCAGACTCTGATCTCAGTCCAGACCCAGCACACATCGTAAAGTGTACATAGTCTAGTCTATTTGGAGATCGTGACGCGATCCTGGCCTGAGATTAAGGTTAAATGGGTCATTTCATGGTAGCATTGACAGTCGCCGAGCGTATGAGAGAGAGTTCAGGGTCGGCTAACAGAAAATAAGCAAGTTAACTAAAGGCTAACCGGATTTCATGTTCTGTCAGCATCTTGTGTCAGTGTACATCGCGTCCCTCGTGCGGTGAGGATGTCACGACCCTAATGTGGAAAGAAAACATCAGTGCCTCTGTCCAGCGACCACACCCTTTTGTGCCAAGGTTAGGGCAGCTGACTGACGTCTGATTGTGCGATTTCTCATACTAGACTGCTGTGTGTTTTGACTGTTTATATCTTTTGTGCGCTCAATTGTGTCTTGAATCTTAAATGGAGACGTGCAATAAGCGCGCTGACAATAGAGAGCGACACCATCGTGACGCTCGTGTACTCGTGGTTACTTAGCAACAACAGACGCCACAAGAGCGCAAGCACACAAGCACTTTGGAAAGAAGGAGAACGTGACAGGTGTCATGTGATCGGCTCCTTTGGGGCACTGATATTCCAGTGTGCCCTCTTACGCCGCTGGAGCTTTTCAACAGCGTGTTTGGATTCAGTCTTAAAGCCAATCTTATGGTTTATATGGAGATCTACAGCAGGGTTTCTCAACGTATAGGCCCCTGGTGGGCTGTGACGGTACTGCAGGTGAGCTTTTCAATTTTGTCATTAGGTTTGATCTAAATTTCACATCATTCTAAAGGAATGAAAATTTTATGTCATCCTTCATTTGTCTTAAACTTAGAGCCGAATGTAGCCACGCTAACGTTGGGAGTGTCTCCCCTACAGGGTCTGAACACAGACCCCGTCCTGAGGTACACCGTGTCCCGCGCCGCCTCTTTCTCCGGCTATTTTTCCGAGCGAGCCGTTTCACACTTCTCCTAAAACACCTCCATAAATCTCCTCCTGAATTTCATCAACCTGGCTCTCAGGAGAGCGAGAGAGCGAGTGAGCGAGCACGCTATCCATTCCACAAAACCCTCCCCCCCCCACACACACACAGGAGAGGAGGGGGAACCTTGTCAGGACGTGTTCTTTTCCACTTTTCCACACAGTTGGCCATGCAGAACTCAATAAAGATGGACGCAGGTAGCCTTCGGCGCGGCCTGCGGGGAAATATGGAGGTCGAAAGTGGCTCAGGGACGCCGTGAAGCTCCGTCTGATCGAACCGCGGGCCGTGACATCGTAGCAAAATTCTTTCTTATTTTCTGTAGTGTGTCAGTGAGTGTGTGTGGTGTGTGTGTGTGAGAGAGATGAAATGATATTGATTAAAGCAGTTTCAGTTCCTCTGGAGTTCCTCTCCAGTCCCTGACCCGTACACCTCGACTCCTGCTCATTACCGCGCACATTAACATCAACATCAACATTAGTGAACTAATCCCACCTTGTACCAGAACTCCAGTAACTCCAGGTTGCTCTGCACTGTGTTTACCGACACACACATCGTTCTAAACGTTTTCAGGTTTTTTATTCACCACAAAAAAAAACATTTGTGAAGAACATCAGAGTTGTTCAGAAAAGATCTCGGATTATTTCCAATCACAACAAGTGTGTTTAATATCATGAATAGGTGTGTGTGAATGTACGGATATATGTGTGTGTGTGTGTGTGTGTGTGTGTGTGTGTGTGTGTGTGTGTGTGTGTGTGTAAGCTCCTGCACACGTCATCTAGTAGACTTTATGGAGGGAGTGAGCCTCACGCTGAGCCTCGTGGGAAATAATAGAATAAAAACACCATGAAATAAGAGACGTAGAGGAGAAAGTTAAAGTCCTGTGTGTGTGTGTGTGTGTGTGTGTGTGTGTGTGTGTGTGTGTGTGTGTGTGTGTGTGTGTGTGTGAGAGAGAGAGAGAGAGAGAGAGATGACACAACATGCTGCAGTGCTTCCTGTAGATCAGTGTGGGTGTCTATTCATCCCAGACATCACACACACACACACACACACACACACACAGAGGTTTGTAAATATTCTGCTTTGAGGCATTGTTTGTTTTTGTAAATGTACAAAAATAAACACAGATGAATAAACAAGAGGAGAAATAAATAAATAAATAAATAATTGTAGCAAGAAAAAAATGGTGAATGTTAAAGCTGTAACATCGAAAAGTGTAATAAAGAAACACCACTTACATTCTGAAGTCCTCGATCAGATACAAGTAATAAATAAAATAAATAAAATAAATAAATAAATCGATAGATTCGCACCTTTCTGTTTTTTTTGTTTTTTGTTTTTTTTTGGCATTTTGGTCACATGTAAGTGATTTAGATCATCAAACTAATTTCAATATTACACAAAGATAACCGGAGTAAATACAAAATGCAGTTTTTAAATGATGACATCATTTATTAAGGAGAGTGAAAGCTGTCCCTGTGTGAAAAAGTAATTGCCCCCTAAAACCTAATAACTGCTTGTCTCTCGCTTGGTGGCAACGACTGCGATCGAGTGCTCGCGATAGCCGGCACTGAGTCGTTCACAGCGCTGTGGGGATCCTGGCCCGCTCTGCTTGCAGAATTGTTTTAATTCAGCCACATTGGAGGGATTTTCTGAGCATAAATGGCGGGTTTAAGGACACCACGATCGGATTCGGATTCAGGTCAGCTTTGTGTAGTAATGAACATTGTTTGGTGATTAGAATCAATGAAGTGTGACCAAAAAAAATCATGAAGGGGCAAATACTTTTTTAACAGCAGTGTGGATAGAGAAATAGACAGACAGACAGAGGGACAGACAGACAGAGGGACAGACAGACAGAGGGACAGACAGACAGAGGCACAGACAGACAGACGGACAGACAGACAGAGGGACAGACAGACAGAGGGACAGACAGACAGAGGCACAGACAGACAGAGGGACAGACAGACGGACAGACAGACAGACAGAGGGACAGACAGACAGACGGAGTCTGGAATGAAGCTGCAGTGACGGAGGTGTGTTCCTGCACTCAGTTGTCTGTTACAAAGTATTTTGTCCTTCCGGAGATCAGAGACGATCTGTTACACGCAGAGGGTCTGAAGTTTATTAAAGCTGAGCTCAGGAGGAACATCGGCCTCGACTCGCCTCTCTACTACACAAACACACCTTACACTCCATCACATACACTCCCAGGACCAGGTCAGCTCTGTGTGTGTGTGTGTGTGTGTGTGTGTGTGTGTGTGTGTGTGTGTGTGTGTGTGTGTGTGTGTGTGTGTGTGT